>HG992179.1:23646259-23648884 GCA_905220545.2 Melitaea athalia
AGCCCGGTCTCAGCGAGTATAAAAGTGTTACTGTATGTATATATGTCTCCGGCGAGTATGAGTATGTGTAGTTGTGTGAAGGACTGAGTGTGACAATGAATATAGTTATAGGTGAATATGTAGTATAATATTATAGGTCGATAAGTGTAAAGAATATATATAGAGCATATTATGTAAGGTATGTAAGAAAATATATATCAATACATAGATACATGTTTAATAGTCTGGAGCGCGATTAGTCTATTGTCGGATGCATGTGTGTCCGCAGTTCACTAGATATATGAAGTAAATATGTTTGTAGTATATTATATTGAATAAGATTAATAAGTTGTTAGTAATCAGAGCGATAACAAAGCTAGAGGTAACAATGTTGGATCTACGGAGCCGTCCGTACCGCACCAATGAGTGAAGGTAACGGCGCAGATCCGTAATCTATGTTAGATCTAGTCTTGTTTCGCATAGAACGGACAATGAAACATGTGTCCGAAGTAGCCTTGTGATTCACCGACCACTTCTCAGGATTTTTGTCGCTAAATTTAATATTATGGGCAATACAATTAAAACATTTGAATGACGACTCTGTGGTGGTGCATTCCTTGTGGGAGTGACCTAACTCCGAGCAATGCGCGCATCGCTTAGAGGCTGCCTTGCAGTGAGTGGAAGTGTGTCCGAACTGCAGACACGCATGACATTGTAAGAAGGGACTAAATTCCTCGACGTGTACGCGCTGGTAGTCAACGCGCACGCGCTCGAGGGAGAGTAAGACGCGGAAGGCGGAAGGGTGGGTAACGAAGACAGCGTTGTATAATGATGGGTTACGATTGTCGCGTTTAAATTTGAATTTTAATTGTGTAGAATCGAACTCGCTGAGTTCCGGGTTTTGTTTCAAAATGACGTCGGTCAGCTCCTCCACAGCGACGTCGCTAGAAATACCTTTTAAGATAGCCATAGGCTTGAGCCTATTGGCCACCTCAGCCGAGACCTTTGGTTCTTTGGCACTGCGTATGCGCTGGAGCGCATCGTCACGATCACGCTCCGAGTCGAACTCGAAGCGAAGCTTATTATTTGAAACCGGGACTACTCTGGCCGGAGCGTAATTGGTGTCTTTAAAAGAAATAGTCGATTTACAATTTTTGAGTGTCTCCTCTCTGGAGGCACCCGGAGTCTTAGAGACGACCACGATGGCCGGCCTGGTGATGGGGGGTGGTGTCGCAGTGGCGGGTTTCTTCGCCGGGGGGGTGGTCTTCGGGGCGGGGCCAGGGGTGTCCCGGGCCTGGGTTTGTCGCCCGGCAATGGAGGCGTAGGTAGACGTGAGTTTATTAGCAGTAGCTTCGTTACTGACCTTAATTTCCTCTCGGATGCTAGAAACCTCCTCCTTTATTATTTTGGTTAGATCGGTAACAACATTTTTGTAGCAATCGGGTGAATTGTATGTAGGGTCGTAGCGTTCTTCTTCTTCCGCAACGAGTTGGAAATATTTGTCGCAAGCTTTTTCAATTTCGGTGGCTGAGTCAAAAATGAGGTCTTTGTTAGCCGCAGTAACACTTTTCCCCTCTCTGACAGAAGCACGGATGGTGCCGACGAGGGTTTCTATGATTTTTCTGAAGGAGGAGCGGTTCTGAACATCGGAGCCGAGGTATGGTAAGCGTTTATTCGGTGTAACGGTTTTCTTCGCTGGCGGCGCCATGGCGGGGGTTAAAAATTTTTTTAGGGTTAGGATAGGTAGAAAAGGTTATAAGAAGGTGTATATCGAAAACCGTATTAATATCGGTTAGGTTTTGCAAAAGTTATGGATTTTTAAAACTGACATGAATTTACGAGTAATGGATTTTATAAGAGTTTTCGCTGTTTGAGAAAGTTCTTTAACTTTCGTTAAGCTTGTATTGCGGTCGGTTGAACGTGCCGCGGGAGAAAATTCACCAAAATTAGGGTTTTGATGATAAAAATCTGAATTCTTCACTGTGTACTGTTCATCAATAAAACTATAATATGCACTAATAAAAATAGGGTGTCTTCGATTTACTTTTAGAGATAAATGTGTCACAAATTAGTCACTGTTTTAGATAAGTTTGTAATGTTGATTATTCCCAGAAATTCGTAAAAATCGGGAATGTTTTATTAGCACAGGTTGTTTTAATGGCAGCACAATCTAATAGTTAATTTTAATTGGGTTTATCACTTTTAATATAGAATTTAGTGGCACGCGGGACCGTGGGAAAAAAGTTTAAAAGTCCTTAAAAAGGCACTAAAATTTGTTCAAAAATTCTGTTTTTTGGCACATATGTAGAAGACACTGTTAGCTACTTAATTGTGAAATAAAAAAGGGGGGTCGTCGCTTTGAATCGAGCGCCGCACGCACTTTAAGTTTGAATTTTCCCCCTTCACGAGGAAAACCGGGTGAAACCACTATTGTTTATGTCGCGATCTTTAAAAAAAGTACATGTAATTGAAGCACAGAGTTAAACGAAGAGAATGGTGTATAATACAAAGCACTGAGTTGAAAACTGTTAAAACTATGAATTTTTGAAGTTTATAAAGATGGAAAAACACTATTTTGTTCACTTTTTCGTATAAGTAAATCACTCAAAACGTTATTAAAAATCGAGGAGAAGTCCAAAAATTCTT
>HG992180.1:0-69102 GCA_905220545.2 Melitaea athalia
AAACTTTTTTTACATAGTGGAAACATACTAAACAAAGTTCGTTCAATTCAAGTAAAAGTTTAAGCTAATCTGTTTCAAAAACTAAAGCGAGGACACCATAATTTTAGTACATTTATTAGTGAGCGCCAGTGCACAGAACAATTTAAGACATCAATCAGAATTTATCACCATAATTGACTTTTCTACGAATTTTTTACTGATTACGTGAAAATTGTAAAACTTCGCAAAAAATAGTAAATTTAAATTCAGTGATTTCCCACTTGTTCTTCGACAGATCCTCATTTCCCTTGACTGTGAAACCTTCTAGAACCCCCCCTCCTCAATTCCACCTACTTTTTTTTCCGAAATTCCCAAGGGAAAAAAAGAAGTTTTTCCGTTATTTTAAATATATAATCAAAATTCAACATAAATTTTAAAATTCCATATCTTTTGATCCACTCGACTTATCATCAAGCGGGCTTTCACCTAAATTCCTTATTTTACCCTGTCTACCCAACCCCACCCAGAGTTCACCCCTAACCAACCCCCAACTACCCCTTATTCTTGACCCCCCACCCCCCCAATTTCTCACTTTTTTAAACTTTTAAAATTGTCCCTGATCCGCCTCGCTTCGCCCTTTAAGACGAGGTGCCCCCCACCACCCTCACTTTAGTACTTTCCGAAAACAAGCCCATATTCAGGTGAAAAACTTTTTTCCCCTTTTTCCCGAGCCCCCTCACTCAAAAACTTGCTTCCGGACCACCTTTTTTTTAATCCAAATATATCCCCCATCTAATAAAGAGTGGATGACACTTTATTTCAACCCATTCCGACGAGCAGTTCCTGAGATATCACGCTCGGAGCAAAGTAAGGGTCCCCGACGCCATTACCGACTAAGTTGGTACTCAGCGTAGCGCCTAAACGGGGCGTCGGAGGCCAATTCTGACCGATTTTTGATTCAGTCTGATCTGAAACGATCATAAGGGTAATCTATCCAACCACCTCATCAGCGGCTCCATAATCCCAGGTTTTTGCACTTCCAGGGGAATAACTTTTTCCCTGGAAGGGCTGACCTAAAAGCCATCAGGCATCCTTACTATAGAGAGGAAGGAGCTCCCCCCCAACTATTTTTCCCCCCCCTCCCCTGAGCCGTCTCGGAGTAAATTTTGTTTACACCCCCAAAACTTCTTTTTTTCTTCGTGCTTACCTAGGGTATCTCACACATACCTCAAGGCCTCCCCCCTACCATATTGTAACCCCCCCTCCCCCCCCCCCAAATTTTTAAAATTTACTAAAAATCCTTTTCTTCGAATATGTTTCACTCTCCGCCCGTCACCAGGGCGCCCTCGCCCCCCCCCCCCCCCTGAAAAGGAAACCTCACCCTCACCTTCACCCCCCCCCTCTCCCCCCGACAGTGCCGCTGTCACTGCCAAACAAAAACCAAAGGCAAAACCAAAAGCTAAATCTAACAAGCAAGATCGCTTGCCTCTACCAGTCAGAGCGACTGACGTCTCCGACACTCAGTCCTTCGAGAGAATTGTGCTTAAACTCGCCGACACCATCAGAAAGTCCCTCAGCCCAACCGAAGGAAACAAGAGCGTCACATCACAGAACCGGGACCTAGCATCGACGCCGCGGCGGAGATCTGCGTAGCCCTCGAAGCACATAAAAAGATCATCGAACGCGCCCCCCCCCTACCCCCGCTCCTGCATCCGCCCCTACAGATCCTACCAACCAATCCCTCCTCCTGGCGCTGAGTCGCATCGAGGGGAAAATCGACGGTCTGGGCACAAACATCATGTCAAACACCGAGCAGACCGCCAAAAAGATCACCGACTCCTACGCTTCAATCACAAAGAAGCTGAACTCGAAAACCGCCCCCTCCCCTGCTGCCAGTCTTCCTACTGCTACTAAGGTGGTCGTAGCCACGCCACCCTCCACCAGGCCAGCCATCGTGGTCACACCGACGACACCAGCTAATAATAAACAGGAGGCTCTTGATGCCTTACGTAACACAATATCTTTTAAAAACACTCATTATGCCCCGGCCAGAATCACGCCCTTATCCAAGGGTAAAACTCAGGGTCGAATTCGACAACGAAAGTGACAGAAAATGATGCATTAAAACGCATTCAAAACGCGGAAAATGCGAAAGCCAAGGCAGAGATCGCAAACCGACTAAAACCAATGGCCATTATAAAAGGAATAGGCAAGGAGACGACCTCCGAGGAGCTAGTATCTGTCCTACTCAAGCAGAACATCGAGCTCGGTGAGTACAATAACAGCGACATTATATTAAAATTTATTAAAAACAACCGCAACGAGGCCCTATACAACGCCGTGCTCCTAACAAGCCCTCGGGCCTTCCGCACCCTCATGGCTATGGGTAGGGTCAGGGTTGACTACCAGCGGGTTCATGTGGAGGAGTTCTCGCCCTTCCTTCAGTGCCACTCGTGCCTGCAATTCGGGCACACACAGACACACTGTCACACCCCCTCCAAACGCTGCGCACACTGCGCGGAGGAGGGACACACACACTCCCAATGCAATAATAAGGAATCAGCTCCCAAATGCTATAACTGCTCCTCACATAACAAATAGATTCACCAACAACAATAACACAAACCGAGCACAAAGCCACTTCTAACACATGTCCCATCCTGAGGGGCTATGCGAAACAAAACCCAATCCAATATCGATTATGGATCGTTTTTAAACAATTAAAGATTATTCAGTGCAACTTAGATCGATCCAAGAATTCGCTTCACGAGTTCTTACAGTACTTTCACAATAGCCCACACGCCATAGCTCTCGTGACCGAACCATATATAGGGGCACGGGACGAGGTTAAATCCATCCGCGGGCTAGATTTATTTCAATTTCCCATCGCCAACAGAGCTGTTAAATCATGTATTATCACTAAACCCAACGTCTGCCAAATTTTAGGCATTTCAGAATACTCGTCCCCGAACCTGTGCATGGTTCGGGCACAGGTGGGACCTGTACAAATTTACATTGGGTCAATTTATATTGAGCCCCCCACAGACACACACAACACACTAGCACTCATGGAAAACTTCCTACGACACAACACTCATGCGCACTGCATTCTGGGTGGCGATTTTAACGGTTGGCACCCGTTATGGGGGAGCGCTCGCACTAACAGAAGGGGGTGAGGAGATTTACGATCTCATACAGGCTAACGATCTGTCTGTGTGCAACTCTGGCTCTGTACCCACATTCGAGACCTTTACACACCAGCGTCAGCGCTCCTCCATAATAGATCTCACTCTGGCGTCTACACACATATATGAACACATTAAAGACTGGAAGGTGAACTTATCCGCATGCACCTCCTCACAACATAATGCGATTGAATTTACAGTCACTTTCAATCACTTTATCACACACACACACACTTCACAACACACCAACACAACCACCTTCCAATACAAAAATCACAAGGCACATTGGCCAACATTCAAAGCCTCACTTATCACACACATTAACAACAGTACACTTCTAGACATACCTATAGACTCCCTCAATCCTGACGAGCTGGAGCAGTTCATCGACAGAATCACCAACATCATACACTCCGCATGCAAGGAGTCCATGCCCATTAGGACACCCCGGGCTCCAAAGCCAAACCTCCCTGGTGGTCGGAGGCCCTGGAAACTCGCAAGCGTGAAGTCATAAGCCTCCATCGAGCACTGCATGCGGCCAAGAGGGACGGGAGACCTACCGACTCTCTGGCCAGCCAGCTGCGAGATATAAAGGAACAGTATGCAAATGAACTTAGGAGCGAATCCACCACCAGCTTCAGGGAGTTCTGCAAATTGCAGAACAAAGAAAACGTCTGGTCCCTTACCAATAGGCTTCTAAAGGAATCGAACCCGCGAAGCCCTCCCACTACATTACGACTAAACGACACTTACACCACTGACGGACAAGACACAGCCCAAGCGTTACTTAACAAATTTTATCCCGATGACGGACCTGATACTGAACCCCGACATAATGACCTCAGAGTTAACTCACATAATGACTGCAACACAGAACCTGACAAGCCCTTCACAGCACAAGAAGTGCTTGAAGTGCTTGATGACATGAGCCCTAAAAAGGCTCCCGGACTCGACAACCTGACTTCTGACATCTGTCTACACTTTGCCCAATTATTTCCCAACCTACTTACCGACATCTACAACCGTTGCCTTACCCTACAACACTTTCCTAAACAGTGGAAGAGGGCATACGTTAAGATCATCCCTAAGCCCAACAAGACCGACCGCACCGACCTAAACTCATACAGACCGATTGGACTTTTGCCTGTCTTCGGAAAGGCTCTCGAGAAAACTATTTGTCCGTCGCGTCACGTTTGCCGCGATGAAGGCGGACAAGGTTGAACGAGAACCAGTACGGATTCAGGCCACTGACAAGCACAACGGCTGCCCTTAAGGCGGCCATCGACAAAATTAGACGTAACAGGACAGACGGACTTATGACTCTGGCGGTTTCTTTGGACATCAAGGCCGCCTTTGACAACGCCTGGTGGCCAGCCCCTCTTCCACAGACTCAGGCTTATCGACTGTCCCTCAAACATATACGGACTCATTCTTCAACTACACGACAGACAGGACTGTTACTCTCGACCACGCCGGCTGCAGAGTCTCCAAGACCATGACTAAGGGTTGCATACAGGGATCTGCTTGCGGCCCTATTTTGTGGGACATCATCCTCGACGAGCTCCTGGAGCTTGAATTACCCCCTGGGTGTCGGCTACAGGCGTTCGCGGATGATGTTCTACTCGTCGCGGCTGCTGGGGATTTGGCTTCACTGCAAAACATAACTAACCAATCACTACACGCCATCGTGAGCTGGGGAAAGGGGGTCAAGCTCACGTTTAGCCCCACAAAAACACAAGCCATCGCCTTCAGCGACAAGGCAAGACACGCTAACATTAACATTGACTCACATGCACTACACTTCCAGGACGACATCAAACTACTTGGCGTCGTTCTGGACTCAAAAACTACTCTTCAACAGACACATCACACACGTCATCAACAAGGCCACACATATATTCAACAAGCTCATCATGTACTGCAGACCACCTGGGGTGCCCACCCGGAGAACATCCGCACTATTTACTTGCAAGTTATACAACCTATTATCACATACGCTGCCGGCATCTGGGGTCATGTCGCCAGGAAGAAATATATAAGGACAGAAACTCCTTAGCTTACAACGTGGATTCGCGATTCGGGCAATTAAGGCCTTCCGCACTGTGTCCACAGTCGCCGCCGTTTCACTGGCGCGCTTCACACCCCTGGACCTCAAAGTCATCGAGGTCCACCGAATCGAGATGGCTCGACTCACGGGCAAATGCGACTTTCTTCCTGACGACATCCCCCTAGAGCGACACATCCCTCCTCATAGACTCTTACACCCAGCCGATAGAATCACTACCCTACCGAAATTCTTCTACTCTCAACCCGAACTGGCCGAACACATCTCTTCCCTCCCCCATCCCATCATCACCATATACACTGACGGTAGCAAACTGGAGGACGACTCAGTCGGAGCGGCCTTTGTTTGCTTTGAAGGAGAGGATAATATGCCTATAATCCGCAAATTCAAACTTCACAATAGCTGCTCCGTCTTTCAGGCCGAACTGTTTGCTATCAGTCAGGCAGCCGGGTGGGCCTCCGAGAAAAACTATGCACACACCCTTATCTTTTCAGACTCCAGATCCGCCATCCAAGCCACTCAGAATCGCAGCAATACACACCCACTAGTCTCGAAAATACACAACATTATACATAGTCACACCGGCTGTATCGACCTTGCCTGGGTTAAAAGCCATGCAGATATAGCCGTAACGAAATTGCGGACACGATGGCGAAGCTGGCGACTAAGGCTCATAAGGCGCCAGATTACGATTATTTCCCCATCAGCTTCGTTAAGCGCCATGCGAGAGAGAGCAGCTACTCCGCATGGAACGACTGGTACAACAGCGACGAGAACGGCAGACACACACACGCACTACTTCCCACAATCGACGACATCCACACCCTGTTCAAAAACACTGGCACCACATTTACACTTACACAAGCACTCACGGGACACGCCTACAACCTTACATATCTACATAGATTCAAGATTACCGATCTCGATGTCTGCCCCTGCGATAATGCCTCTCGGCAAACCCTGGAGCACCTGTTACAGCAGTGCCCTAGATTTTCGAGGGACAGATACGAGCACGAGGCGGTCTGTCGTTTCCTTGGATTCCCGGCCTTCCGGATAAATGAGTTCGTCAAGAACAAACACTGCGTCCAATCTTTTGCCAAGTTGGCGGACTCGATCCTGAGTGCCCTCAAGGAATATAATAACAACCCTGCTAGTTAAACGTCGAGGACCCTGATATCTTAACTTCTTAAAGAATTGAAATCGCGCTTGTTCTCTTGTGAACAAAAGATATCAAATCAAATTAAGTTATTATTTTATGTATAAATAAGTTAGCATCCAATCATTATAATGTACAATAGTACCTCACGTTGTCACCATTTTCATTTGTAATTAATACATGTTCAACTCTATTTGTTCATTTCCATGTACATACTTGTTTGTTTTTATATGCGCCTCTTTCATTTGTATTAGAAGTCTGTATGTAATCGTATAATGTATTATCGTACCCTTAAGTTATTACCATTTACACTAGTAATTAATACATGTTGAACTTTATTTCTTTTTCATTATCAATGTACATACTTCTCTTATTCTATATTTTATCTCTATTACGCACTTGTGTCATTTGTATTAGAATGTAAGACTAAGACAAAAAAAAAAAAAAAAAAAAAAAAAAAAAAAAAAAAAAAAAAAAAAAAAAAAAAAAAAAAAAAAAAAAAAAAAAAAAAAAAAAAAAAAAAAAATGTATAAACAAATAAACAATTAAACATCTAACTGAACCCACAAAAAAAAAAAAAAAAAAAAAAAAAAAAAAAATCTTACTTGCTATATTATGTTACTATACCTTCTCTATGTTACCATTTGTTTTGTCCTTATTACTAATTAATTTAATGTACGTTAAATGTGTTGACAGAAGCAGTCACCTCAGACATCTTCTAACATAAGCTGACACCCTGCTTCTGTCAACAACAGCTATACCCTCATCATCATCATCCTCATCTCATTACATTATTGTATCATCCACATCACCTTCATTATTACCATTATTATCATTCATGCTCTGGCTCGTAAGAAGATAAATTTGTATCAAATCGCAAAACCATCTTCTTCGAGCCAAATTTCTACAAAATTTGCCTCTGGCCGGGGCAACTGACTTATATGTTCTTGTATAAACTTACAACTGTGAAAATAAATTAAAGAAAATGTGTACCAACTTATTTCAAAAAAAAAAAACCTAACCTAACCTAACCTAACCTAACCTAACCTAACCTAACCTAACCTAACCTAACCTAACCTAACCTAACCTAACCTAACCTAACCTAACCTAACCTAACCTAACCTAACCTAACCTAACCTAACCTAACCTAACCTAACCTAACCTAACCTAACCTAACCTAACCTAACCTAACCTAACCTAACCTAACCTAACCTTTTTTTTTTTTAACGCTGGAAAATGCATTTACGCACTGACCCCGCCGCTGAGCTCGGCAGCGGGAGTGTGGGACTCCCGGCGGTAGAATGCCGGACTACCCACTAAAAACCAGCGGTGTCCACCTTCGTCGCCCGTGCCGGGGTCGCAGGAGTCCAAATTCGTCTGCAAACCCCGGCGGCGTGCCTCGTCAGGCCCTTTCCTTTAGGGGACAGCGCGCGGCGGACACCGCGCGCGCCTTCCCGGCAGATTTAGTGGGCGGCCGACTTCCTCCTGTCGACCGCCCTCTGCGTGGCATTTACGGAGGAAGGCGGCGATCATGCGCCAGCCTCCGACGCCCGGTCCTTTTGCGGCGGAGGGGGAGGTCGGTAGTGTCCTCCCTCACCCGCTCCGCTGCCTCCTTCTGCGCCATCACCCGCTCGCAAAAGGCGAGGACGGCGTCCCAGCACCTCTCGCTGCCGGCCATGGCTGATATCACGGCCGGCAGCGAGAGGTCCGGTCCTACTACAGCTTGGAGCGCTCCGCGCTCCTCCACCCAAGCCGGACACTCTTCAAGCGCGTGTTGCGCCGACTCGTCAGGACAGTTCCGGCAGTGGTGACAAACGGGAGAGGGCTCCCTCCCGGCGACCCGACACAGGTACCCCCCGAAGCAACCGTGCCCCGAGAGGACCTGCGTGGCGCGGAAGGTTAGGACGCCATGTCGTCTGTCCAGCCACTGCCGGAGGACCGGCCGGACCGCCTCAATCGTCCGGTGCCCCGCACTCGGACTCTCGAGCCTCCTCACCCATTTCGCGATCGCGGCATCCCGCTCTCGCCTAAGGTGGTAGTCCAGACGTGATGCCGGACTGAGGGTCCCGGACGCCAAACTCCGACGCCGGTAGTAAGCCGTTGCCAGAGAGGCCGCATCCAGGTCCCAGGGCAGGACTCCAGCCAGCACGCACGCTGCCTCACCCGAGATAGTACGGTACCCCCGCACGACCCTGATCGCCATCACCCTCTGCGCGCGCCGCAGCAGGGCGATGTTTTCGCGGTCCAGGGCATCAGACCAGACGGGAGCACCGTACATCGCCATCGCTCTCACCACGCCGGTGTAGAGCCGGCGGCAGCTCACCCCGGGTCCACCGATGTTCGGCAAAAGCCACGAGAGCGAGGCTCCCACCTTCAGCAAGCGCGGGACCAGCCGCGCGAAGTGTGCCCGAAACTTCCACCGGCCGTCGAGCACGAGACCCAGGTACGTCATCGTGCCCGACAGGCCGATGCGAGTGCCTCCCACGATCAGATGGGCGTCGTTGGGGGGCGCCCTCCTCGGGCCGTGAAAGGCTACACCCTTCGCCTTGTCCAGCGCGACGGTGAGGCCGAGGCGCCGGATTCGCGCCACGACTTGCGCGACGCCAGCGGTCGCCAGCACCACCGCCTCCCGATACGTTGGTCGGCGGGAAAGCACCAGCGTGTCGTCGGCGTAACAGACGACGCTGACGCCGCGCAGCAGCGAGCCACGCAACACCCAGTCGTACCCGATGTTCCACAGGAGTGGACCGAGCACCGACCCCTGCGGAACACCACATACGACTTCCTTCCTTATTATCCCGGTCCTTCCGGGGAAGACCACCCACCTATCGGAGAGGTAGGCACCGACCACACGACGAAGGTAGGTTGGCACCCCGTGGTAGCGGAGCGCCTCCCTAATACAGCTCCAAGGCAACGTGTTGAAAGCGTTGGCGATGTCGAGAGACACCGCCACGACGACGTTGCCCTGGGCCACCGCTTCCTGCACCTGGGCCCGGACGCACAGGATGGCATCCACAGTGGAGCGACCACTGCGGAAGCCGAACTGCACGTCCGAGAGGTCGGGTCCCCCACGCCCGAGGTGCGCCACCAAACGCGCGGCTACAACACGCTCGAAGAGCTTTGCGAGCTCGTCCAGGAGGACGATGGGGCGGTACGCCGACGGCGACTCCGCCGGCCGGCCTTCCTTCCCGATGAGGACTAGCCTGCCTGTCTTCCACCGCTGTGGAATTATGGCTTGAGCCAGACAGGCAGAGAATAGCCCTCGAATCCGTGGTGCCAGGTGTTGGTGCACCAGCACCCACGCCCTACCCGGAATGCCGTCCGGGCCTGGAGCGACGCTCTTCTTGCGAAGCCGCGCGACTGCCTCCTCGAGTTCGGACTCGCCGACCTCCGGTGCCTCCTCTCCGACGTCTTCTCCGTCATCCTGCGGTGCCATCGACGGTGACTGGTGCTCGGACGGCGCCGTCGGGAACAGGGTCGCGACCACCTCACGGACCACTTCAGCGTCCAGGGTCTCCGTGAGTGGAGGAGCCCAGGGACGGAGCTTGTTGCGTACCCGCTTGTAGGGCATTCCCCAGGGGTCGCTATTTAGTCCGTCCAACATTTCCTCCCTGGCCGCGGCCTGCGACTCGCCAATGGCACGATGGAGGCTGGCTTTGGCTGCCGTGTAAAGGGCGTACAGCCGCTCGCCCTCCTCCTCGTGCCGTGTCCTGTCCTGCGAGCTAAGGGGCGATCGAAATATGCGCCTCCTGCAGCGTGTGTACTGGCGTCTAGCAGCCACGCACTCCCTGCGCAGCTGCGCTATCGCCTCCGACCACCAGTACACCTGAGCCCGCTGAGGGCGACCCCCCGACCGCGGCATGGCCGCGTCGCAGATGTCAGTCATCCTGGTCACCAGCCAGTCTGCCACCCTGTCCGGTGAACCGTCAACGCGTGGCTGACACGACGCCACTATCGCCGCTTCTTCGAGTCGCTCCCGGTCGAGACGCTTCAGCTGCCATCGAGGACCCTCCCCTGCCGAGGCACGGCTGGAGCTTGGCGGCACCGCCGAACGAGCGGAGATCTCGAAGCGGATGTAGCGGTGATCCGAGAGAGTCTCCACGTCGTCCAACACTCGCCAGTCCCGAACGCGGCGCGCAAGGCCGGGGCTCGCAAACGATACGTCCACGATCGAGCCGCCCGACCTGCGCACGCACGTGTTAGCCGTCCCGCGATTGAGGACAGTCAAATTGGTGGCAGCCACCCACTCCTCGAGGATCGCCCCCCGCGCATCCGTCGCTGGACACCCCCACAACATAGACTTGGCATTGAGGTCCCCGAGTACGAGCACCTCCGCCGGATGGAACCTCCGCAAGATCGACTCGGTCCCGTCGAGGAACGCCTCGAACTCGGCGACCGTTTTGTTCGGGGAGAAATACACCCCGACGACGGCCATCTGGCCCAGCATTGCAGCGACGCAACCCGAGCCCTTCACAATATTCGTAAAGGGCGGGGCGCCCGCAGCGACCCGGGTCACGATGGCCACCACCCCATCGCGATCGCCGATCCAATTATTTCTCGGCGGGACCGAGTAGGGCTCGGCCACCACCGCCACCTGCGCGGACCACTGCACCAGGCTCTGGACGAGGAGATCTTGAGCCCTGGCACAGTGGTTCAAATTCGATTGGAGGACCTTTAGCGCCATTAATCTATTGGGTCTCCATAATCACCTCCCCGTCTCTGCTGGTGGGCGGATCCTGGGTTTTGGGCCCGGGGGTCGCCTTTTTGCTTCCTTTCTTTTTACGGGGGCACGCAACAATGCTGTGCCCAGCCGGTTTCTTGTCCGCCTCGCAAATTGGGCAATTTGCGGCGGCAGTGCACTGCCGGCGAGTGTGCCCCTCTTTTCCGCAGCGGTAGCACTGGCCGCTGCGGTCCACCTCCTTGTCACACTTCGCTGCCACGTGCCCAACCTCGTGGCAGCGATAGCATTGTTGTGGCCTTGCTTTGAGGAGGGATACACTCGCCGACACGAAGCCGACGAGTAGGCGGCGCCCATCTACCATCTTTTTCGCCACCTCTACTGGGCAGCGGACCCAGGCCGTCCCGACACCAGCGAAATTCTGCCGTACCTCGCCTACTTTGATGGCATCGGCTGCGCATCCTCCCGTCTTGGCGATCACGCCGGCCAGCTCCTCAGGAGTGACCGAGTCATCCAACCCGGACACACGTAGGTCGGCACACTTCTCCGGCCGGGTGACCGCCACGTCCCCACCGACGACCGCTTTGATGCGCCGGGCAAGCTCCTCCGCCTTTTCCTTGTTACCGGTGCCGGGCAGCTCTAACCTGCGGGCACCGGTTTGCGAGACCTTATAGCGGGTCTCCACTCCCATCCCCGCTATAACGCCGTCGGCCTTTATGGCACCAAGGACCTCCGCGTAGGTCTTCGTGCTGCCCGGCAGCAGCTTTAGTTGGACCGCCGCTGATCTGGGCAGTCGCAACTTGGGCGCTTTCTGATTTTTGGGCAGCTTCTTGGGCTGGTTTGGCTGCCCATTCTTCTTTCCCTTCTTCGCCACCAAGTTCCAGCCCTCCAAAGGAGCGGCCGGAGCAGGCGGTAGAGGGCGAGGTTCGGGAGGCGCAGCAACTTGTGCGACCTTTTGCGTCTTCTTTTTCCTCTTCTTTTTGCCGTTTGTTTTTCCGTCCTTCGGGGCCGGATTCGCAGGCGGGGTCAGTGTTGTGACCCGGGGCTCCGTCGCCTGGGATACTGGTGCCTCCGTCCCTTCGACAGACACTCGAGTCTGTCTTTGTCGCATACAATCATCGGGCAGGAGCCTGCCGGATGCCTCCAATTCTCGGAAACGTTTGTCCAGTATGTCGTCCACCCCGGCCATAATCCTTTGAGCGAGCGCGTCGTCCCCGCCCTCTCGCGTAGAGGAAGGAGGGGCTGGAGCGGACGTCGAGCACAGCTCGCGCCTAAGGTCTGCCATGCCCTGCCGCAGCTCCGACATCTCCGAACGGAGCTGGGTGTTTTCGGCCTTTAGGCGGTCATTGGCCTCCTGGAGATGTCTTATATCATCGGTGGTTGTCCGTTGATATAAGACACCGAGCACCTCGCCCAATGTCTCCGCGGACTCATTATACGCCTTTTTAAATGTCCCCTTCAAATTTTTTGAGGCTTTTGTTAGCTTCAAAATTGCTTCGACGCATTCCTGGGCCCTCTTGTGGAGGTCCCGCGTCGAGCACTCGTCCGAGGCTGCTGTCTCGTCCATGGTATACGCAGCCGCACGCGTCGCCCTAACTTGGCGCGTGATTGCCACCGCCTCGGTCTCCGCCTCAAGCTCCAGCTCCCTCTGGCACTGCTTGAGGTACTCCTCCTTTGCCTTCGCGAGTCCCACGTACTGACCGGTCGTCGGTGGTCGGCCACGGCCTCGACGCGCCTTGGAAACCTTTTTAGGAGGGACGTCGTCGTTATCGGCGTCCATTTCGGCGTCATCCCCCCCGCGCTGCCAGCGCCGCCAAAATCGGCTGCTGTGAGAGGAGTCCGAGTCGTGAGCTGATCTGGATCTCCCAGCGTCCGAATCGGAGCCATCTGCTCCAACGCAACTAAAATAACCGCCCTTGTCGGGCCGAGCGTCTTCTCCGCCCTTCTCGGGCCGAACGTCTTCTCCGCCCATCTCGGGCCTCTCGTCTTCTCCGCCCTTCTCGGGCCGCTCTCCGGTTACACCGGGAACACAAATACGTGCGTTGCCCCCCCCAGATTCGGTGGGGCTGAGTGCCGTAACACTGCGGGATTCTCCTCCGCTAATAGCGTCGGTACCCGCCTGGGGTAATGATTTCTTTCCGTACGTATTCATGTTTAGGTTGACACAGATTGACCGAACTTCCCATCAGCCATGCATCCCTTCACGCTGCGTCGCCGCTTGGGATTCGGGGTGATTTTTATAGAGGTTTTCTTCCTCGTGGTCCAGCCGGTTAAGGCAGGGCCCTCGGTCCCGTACGAGGCCGCGAGACCACGCAACGGGATTACGATGTCGACGGTGAGCAAACAGGACTCCTGCTCGCTCTGTCCGGCGGCGATGTAAGCGCGCGCCAAACCCGCCCCGTCTCCGTGGTGGCACCGCGCGCGAGCGCAGCACAACCGGAGGATTCCCCCCTGTATGCACTCACGGGACAACTCTGCTCCGAGCAGAGCGCCGGAGCGCATTCCCCACGGGTCGGTCGTTAGCCGCGACGAGCAGCAGTACCGCGACTGCGATACTGCTGCCCGTCCCGTTGCCCAGGGTGCACCACGAGGAGGTGACCGACTTGCACCCCAACCTAACCTAACCTAACCTAACCTAACCTAACCTAACCTAACCTAACCTAACCTAACCTAACCTAACCTAACCTAACCTAACCTAACCTAACCTGAGAAATTATTATTATTATTAATTACTCTTAAATTCATTAATTTTAAGTTATTTAAATTGTAAATATTTTTATTATTATTAATTATTCTTAAATTCATTAATTTTAATTTATTTAAATTGTAAATATTTTAATTATTAAATTGTAATTGTAAATGTAATTATTATCTAATTATAAATTATTATTATCGCTGCAAATTGACATTCTGTAATGGTATAATAATCATCTAATTTGTAATAGAAAATCCAATAGGTATCTAAGTAAAATTAGATTAAACCTTACCTGAATTATATTTAATGATATATCATAATATTATAAGGAGATGGAAATGAATTTCATTAAGTTAGTTAGTCGCATCACCTACTTAATTATTAGTTAGTCAGTCACACTATCATATCGTTAGTCATATCATATATGGTTATATCATTCGCATCAGACTGAATAACAGAAATTTAAATATTGTATAGTATTATTACTTAATTGAATGTATCTTACTTAAATTGGATGTCGTCTAACTTAAGTTAGAAAATTATTATATTATAATTGTTAAATTACTATATTAAATTGTCATATTATTATTTTGAATCGAAATGTATCAAACTAGAATTATTTGTAGTCTAACTTAAGTTAGAAGACAATTATACCACTGTCATATTAATATTGTTGAATTAAAAATTACTGGCACAAGCGTTGCGACAGAAAAAGGCAACGATAAAAAAAAAAAAAAAAAAAAAAAAAAAAAAAAAAAAAAAAAAAAAAAAAAAAAAAAAAAAAAAAAAAAAAAAAAAAAAAAAAAAAAAAAAAAAAAAAAAAAAAAAAAAAACCTAACCTAACCTAACCTAACCTAACCTAACCTAACCTAACCTAACCTAACCTAACCTAACCTAACCTAACCTAACCTAACCTAACCTAACCTAACCTAACCTAACCCGTCCGCAGTCGTAAGCCACCTAATACGCACGCGTACAACGTTGCTCCAGTACTGACCCGCACAAAAATAAGTTTGTACTTCTTCAAAAAATAGGTTTTTTGAAACCAATCAAGCCGTGCTTGGTATCAAACGTTGCAGCAAAGTGTCCTTTACGTGCCTGTGCAAAGTGCTTTTTAATAAGTGAAAAGGAAAAAATTCCAGGAGTGAAAAACTGGATTTCAGCCACAATTGGAAGTTTGTAACGTGAACGCTGCGCGATCTAAAGCGACGACGTATATATTTTATTACATCTTCTGAAAGGTCTCTGGAAGGCCTTTCTTGTGACACCACATTTGGATTTTTCCCGTGCGCGATCGCGGAGAAAAAGGCAAAAAAACAGGTTCCACGTTTCCGCATGCTCCCACTTCCCGGGGTGCGAGCGGGACTTGCTGTAGCTTGTTTGACGCAGCGCAGCGCGGCGAGGACAACGGCGCATCGAGCATCAAAATCGCATGAGTACTTCCGGAGATATATGGCTTCAAAATTTTAGTCAATTTTCAAAATTTTCTATTTTCAAATTTAAAGCGACGACCCCCCCAAAATTTTATTAAATTCTGTAAAGTTCAATTAGATCTACCTATATTCCAAATTTGAGATTTTTCTGGCCAATAGTTTTATTTTATTAATTTTTTAAATTTAACGAGGGGGTGCTCCCCGCAGCCTTATACCTCCGAAAGTAATTCCTAAAATTAGTATTAGTTATTTTTAGGCGATAGAACTATTTGTAGAATTTTAAAACTGTATTTCATATTTTTTAAATTGATTTTGCTAACAATTTTGATGTTTTTACACCCTTAAAAATCGGGGGTTGTAATTAAAAATAATTGGTCATTATATTTGAACAGAATTATTTTAAAGCTTTAAAACGAGCCCAAACACGGGCTATTTCGACCCATAGAAGCTGTTACGGTTATATCTGGAATTAATTTAATTGTTTGGCAGTGGAAGAAAATATAAACTTCAGATATTAGTCAACCGAACTTATAGCTGCGTTGCGCAGCGTTGAAAAATAAAACTAATTATTTACCTTGCTTGGAGTCTTCTAAAGATGCGTTGTCCTGGCCGGTGTGCTAAGTCAACCTGAATTATACATTAAAACACAATTGGCCAATCGCGATTTTAAAGATAATTTGGTTGAGCTTACGCATGAAGATGTGGTGACGACGAAAAGAAGGCGATTCACTCGGCGATGTCACACTTCACACAACTTTACATTTACACAAATGATTATCTAATATCAATTATGAACACACAACGCGATACAAAAGGCGAAAACAACTTATAACCAATAATATTTTAATTATTCAAGCGCGATGTCGAGAGAGGCGTTGAGACGCACACGCACGGTTTTGCAAGAGAGAACTGTCAAAGTTTTACCGGAAATAGTATTGCCCTATGCAACATAGATTATAGAAACTATTTATTGTTAGTACTTTTAGTGTTGACAGCTGATAATTTCAATTTGGTTCATAACATCTACCCGCCTCGGCCAGGACTTACCTGGCCGCTAACTAACTGGTAGTCGTGACAATGTTGATACCGCTCTCCTCAGTATCGCGCCGTCCACCCGGACCTCAGCGAAACGGGGTACTCCATCAGCACCCAAGACAAGGTTAAGAATGCGCCCTCTGCGCCAACACAGTGGCGGTGAGTTAGCATCCTTAACTAAAACGAGGTCCCCTACATGGGGTGGATCAGTTTTATCAGTCCACTTAACGCGCTGCTGGAGGATATGTAAGTATTCTAAGTTCCAACGCTTCCAAAAACTCTGAGTGAGCTGTTGGACCAATTCAAACCGCGAGAGACGATGAGGGTTCACATCAACAAAAGGATATTCCGGCAGGGCGTTAAGCGGCTGTCCAATCAAAAAATGTCCCGGCGTAAGGGCTTCTAAATCGTTAGGGTCTGAGGAGATCGGGCACAACGGGCGTGAATTCATAACAGCTTCAATTTTGCAAAACACAGTTGCGAGCTCTTCAAAGGTCAATACTGATTCACCAATTACTCGTCGCAAATGTGTTTTGGCAACTTTTACAACACTTTCAAATATTCCTCCCCAGTGGGGACATGAAGCGGGACTGAACTTCCAGGTTATTCGGCGACTAGCTAGCCTAGAAGCAAGTTCAGTCTCGTTAGATGACAAAAATTCATATATTTCTTTTAAATAATTATTTGTGCCCTTGAAGTTGGTGCCGCAGTCAGAACGAATCAAGGACGGTAGTCCTCGTCGCGAAACAAACCTATCCAACGTAGCGACAAAAGCCTCTGTCGAAAGAGCTGAAACGAGTTCTAAATGGACCGCCTTGGTGGACAGACAGACGAAGACGCACAGATAAGCCTTGACAGTTTTACTGTTCCTGAGAGTCGAGGTCTTGACTAAGAAGGGACCTGCAAAATCCGTACCAACTCCAGCGAATGGCCTCGTCTCCGTGACTCGATCCGAGGGCAAGTCACCCATGATCGGCTGCATGGTTGAAGCCTTGAGTCTATAGCAAGGCATGCAGCGAAAGACCACACTACGTATCGTTCTTCGGGCTGATAAGATCCAAAATTCTCGCTGTAAAATAGCCAATAAGGCATTACAGCCGGCATGGGAATTTTTAATGTGACGATCAGTCACCAACAAATTCACCAGGTGGCCACTCTTAGGTAGCAGGAGGGGGTGACGTGCTCCATAAGGGAGATTTGCGTTCCTAAGACGCCCTCCGACACGTAAAAGACCCGTACTGTCCAGAAAAGGGCTCAATTTACAGATGGCTCCAGACAGCTTGGATTTGCCTTTCCTCAGGATATCGATTTCGTTCTCGAAGTGTGCTTCTTGCACAGCACGAACCCAATGGAGAAGAGCATCCTGGAGCTCTTGTGGCGATAAGAACGCCTCCGAACGTTTGGTCTGTGGGTGCCTACAATTGTTGATGAAGCGCTTAATCCAAGCGGTGACAGCCAGCAACTTGTCTAATGAACTGTAGCGGTTCATTAGAAAATCTGGGTCGAACTGACGGTCCTGCCGTTCAATCGCAAGGGTTCGCAACCCAGGTAATGCGACACTATTCAAGGCCGGCGTTCGCGGCCAATTAGACTCTGACTTGGTCAACCACTCAGGTCCCCACCAGAGAGAGTGCTCAACCAAGAATGGGGCCATACATCCTCGTGACGCACAATCAGCAGGGTTGACTTCGCCAGGCACATGCCTCCAAATCAACGGAGTCTCTGACTTTTGGATCTGAGAGACCCGATTTGCTACAAACACCTCTAATGTGTGGACTGACGTCTTCAGCCAACACAGAACAATTTGACTGTCAGTCCATGCATAGACAGTTTCAATGTTAACTGACGGGCCCAAGGTGGACATGACGTGATTTAAAAGACGAGCAAGAAGAGCCGCCCCTGACAACTCTAACTTAGGAATTGTCAAGGCAGTTCGAAGAGGCGCGACCTTGCTCTTAGCCATGACCAAGGACACCTTTACCTGACCATCCATGGTGACGGTGCGTAAGTATACTGCTGCTGCGTACCCACGCTCGGAAGCGTCCGAGAAGCCGTGAAGGGACGCTGTATGCTTCCCTGGCGGAAGCATAGCACGAGGTATCGAGATCCTGTTGATGGCAGGCAATGATGAAGCGAATAGGAGCCAGTCTTCCAATACAGCTTCGCGGAGTGGCTCGTCCCATCCGAGACCCGCGGTCCAAAGACTCTGCAGGAAGCATTTGGCCCAGAATATGACCGGGCATATCCAGCCATTGGGATCGAACGTTCTTGCGACAGTCGACAGAACCAGTCGTTTCGTCCAGGTGTGAGGTGAATCCAAGTCGACATTAAAGGTGAAGATGTCCTGAACTGGTCTGTACTGAATTCCAAGTACAGTCATCATTGTTGGATTGTCACAGTTCTCAAACAGGTGAGGATCCTGCTGGTGGTCATCCGGTAGTCCCTCCAAGAGCGCCGGTAAGTTAGAGATCCATTTACGTAACTCATAGCCTGCGGAGGCTAGTATCCCAATCAACTCATCACGTAAGAGGAGAGCCTCTCTCTCCGTGGACGCGCCAGTGCATATGTCATCGACATATAAATCCTCCTTTAACATGGCGGCTGCGCGAGGAAATGACATACGCTCTCGATCCGCGAGCTCCCAGAGCGATCGTATGGCCACATAGGGGCTTGATCGCAGCCCATACGTGTTCGTATTGAGCTCGTAGACACGCATGGGATCTTGCGGGTTTTCTCGCCACAATATCAGCTGATATCTGCGATCGTCGGGGTGAATGACCGTTTGCCTGAACATCATCTTGATGTCAGCCACGAAAACGAATTGATGACGCCGAAACCGCGTGATGACGTCACAAAGGTCCTTGAGTAACTTGGGACCAGAATGAAGACACTGGTTCAAGGACACTCCCGAAGTGGTCTGCGCCGAACCATCGAATACTGTGCGCAGCTTGCCACTAGATGGCTTTATTACCGCATGATGCGGGAGGAAAAAATGCTCCGTCGAGCGCCAGTCAATTTTTGACACAGACATATGTCCCAAGTCTTCATACTCCCGCATGAAGTCGATGTACTTCTCCTTGAGTAGAGGGTCATGATATAAAAGCAACGTTCAATAACAAACAAAATGTGTATTTATTACCAATACAACAACAACAACTATTCAATTCAATAAATTTCTATATTATAAATTTCTATTCAAGAAGGCAAAGAAAATAATTATATAGGTTCATGTAAGAAAGAACAAAATAAATTATTAACTTGAGATATGTTTTCTTTTTATTTAAATACAATATGAACTGTTTATTTTTATCTTTAACCAACAACATTCAAGAAAAGCAAATAATATGTAGATTTATGTAAAGGAAAAACAACAATAACTTTTAACTTTCAAAATATTTTTCCCTTTACTTTTAAGTGACAAAATGTTTAAATGCAAGAATACAACAAAACCTAAACATTTTATTTTTATTTACTTTTAACTACAAATGTTTAAATGCAAGGCAAATGTTTTAATACAACAAAGAATCCACACAGGTAACTTTAATTCTAAACAAATTTTTAAGTCCTATGTTCAATTACAAAAAATAATTATGAATCATAACCTAGTTATGATTTATTTAAAAGTATTCTAAATACTAATAATAAAACCTTTTGAACAAATATAATAAACTTGAACACAATTATAAATGTTTTTTTTTTTTTTAATGCAAAATTATTATTTTCGACGTATATAACTTGACAAAACTTGGCAATTACCTATCCAAGATCATTAACTTATAGAACAAACAATTATTTCAGTGACAAAACAAAATGGCTACCTAAGCTAGTCTAACTACGTGGATTTACGATCATGTTACAACAAATTATGAACCACGCTCTTGATACCAGAAAATTATGTTACGGTTATATCTGGAATTAATTTAATTGTTTGGCAGTGGAAGAAAATATAAACTTCAGATATTAGTCAACCGAACTTATAGCTGCGTTGCGCAGCGTTGAAAAATAAAACTAATTATTTACCTTGCTTGGAGTCTTCTAAAGATGCGTTGTCCTGGCCGGTGTGCTAAGTCAACCTGAATTATACATTAAAACACAATTGGCCAATCGCGATTTTAAAGATAATTTGGTTGAGCTTACGCATGAAGATGTGGTGACGACGAAAAGAAGGCGATTCACTCGGCGATGTCACACTTCACACAACTTTACATTTACACAAATGATTATCTAATATCAATTATGAACACACAACGCGATACAAAAGGCGAAAACAACTTATAACCAATAATATTTTAATTATTCAAGCGCGATGTCGAGAGAGGCGTTGAGACGCACACGCACGGTTTTGCAAGAGAGAACTGTCAAAGTTTTACCGGAAATAGTATTGCCCTATGCAACATAGATTATAGAAACTATTTATTGTTAGTACTTTTAGTGTTGACAGCTGATAATTTCAATTTGGTTCATAACAGAAGCCGAGATTGTAAATTTTTGACTCCCTGGCGGCCATATTGGTCGCCATTTGTAAAAACTTCTATTGTCTTTAACTCGGCCATTTTTTGTGCTACAAAACTGCGGTTTTCGACATTATTATAACTGCGGACAGATCTTTGCGTTAAGGCGCAAAACAACTCTACTTAGAGTCGATAACCCTATCCTGTTTTTGGACCGGAAAGAGTTTCTCTAGACCGAGCCCATTACGACGAACCATCGCACGGGGTTCTGCGATCGGCGGTTCCGGAGATATTAATTTTCAAAAATTAGTCTAATTTTAGGCTAACTGCGCGGACGCCATTTTGGAAAACTTTAAGGCGCAATATCTCGGCAACTGCTGGTCGTAGCGCAACGCGGTTTTCGCTGTTGACCTTGCCCCGGTGAGGACTTTCTATTATACATTGAGGATCGACTCTAAGTAGAGTCACAGACAAAAAGTAGAGTTTTCTCTACTTTTTGTTAGTTTGTAAGTTTAGCATAGGATTAGTGTAAGACTTGGGCATATTTGCCCGCCATTTAAACCTGAGACTATTTATTTACAGCTGCTATTGCAGAATTTTAACTTTGAAAAATTTTCAACAAAAAAAAAATCGTTTCTTTTTTATTGACTAAAAATTTTATTTAGCTGGACTTAAATTTTATATATAGACGCACCCCCCCCCCACGATGTCTGACATCCGCACTCCCCTCTCGGGTGGCTCCCGTGGTACGACACGTAACCCACACACTAGTAGAACCGGTGGGGTATTACGATCCTCTGCGACCCTAAACCGAACCCTCCGGACCCCCCAAATCCCACAGAGTGAAGGACATAATACATCAGTAGACTCGCAGTTGACTCCTTTAATAAGGAAGAAAGAGCCACCTACGGCCGGCTTTTATGACGCAAGGAGGAGAGTTTTTGCTAATTGGAGGGATGCGGAGAAAACTATAGCAGATGAGGCCAATGAAGCCCTGGGTTCGGCGAGAAACCTGAAAAAAGAGTACAGGGAGGTAATAGAAACCAGCCTAAAAGAGTACCACATATTGTTTAACACAATGCTAAGTAGCCTAGAGACCCAGCTGGCAGATATGGAAAAATGTGAAAACAACGTGGTACTCGAGAAAATAGGGGCGCAGTCGCGTCTTCTGCTTGAGACACGGGAAATGGTGAAAGACATCAAAACCAAAATGAATGAACAGCGGGAGACGGGCAATGCGCCAAAGACTTATGCCGAGGTTATCTCATCTGGGCCACCACCGAAAAAGCCGGCCGTCCTCCACTCACTGGTGGTGTCGTCAAAAGACAGCGAGATGACCGGGGAAGAGGTCCTCACCAGGTTGAGGGAGACGGTCGATGCGAAAGAGGGATGGACGAAAGTTGAAAGAGTGCGAAAGGCGAAAGACCGGAAGGTGGTGATGGCATTTGCCACCACCGCCGAAAGAGCGAAAGTGAGAGAGAGATTGGAAGTAAAAGGGAAGGGTCTTCTGGTCGAGGAAGTCAAAAACAGAGACCCGCTTCTGGTTCTTCGGGGGGTCATCTCGGAAAATACCGATGAAGACATACTTAAGGCCCTGAAGAACCAGAACCGACATCTCTTTGACGGCCTCGACCAGGAGACCTGCAGGGTGAAAGTGCGCTATCGCCGTAAGGCGAGGAACCCGCACACGGCTCACGTGGTGCTGGAGACGTCACCGACCCTCTGGAATAGGATCACAAAAGAGGGGAGCGTACATATAGACCTCCAGAGGGTAAAGGCCGAGGACCAGTCCCCGCTGGTCCAGTGTTCGCGGTGCCTCGCTTACGGCCATAGCCGTAGGTTCTGTACGGAGTCAGTGGACGCGTGCAGCCACTGTGGCGGCCCGCACCTCAAGGCGGAATGCACGGACTTCGCGGCGCAAGTTCCGCCTTCTTGCAGGAATTGCCGGAGGGCGAAGCTCGACGAGGTCGGGCACAATGCCTTTAACGATTCCTGCCCGGTTAGAAGGAGGTGGGACGAGCTGGCGAGATCGTCCGTTGCGTATTGCTAAGGGCGTGCTGGCGGACACAGTGGTGCATCAAAAAGAAGTCTCCACATCCCTGGCACAGAGTGCGCGAGACAGCCTGCAGGGACTCTGTATCTGGAAGAAACCTGAGAGCTTATTGCAGAACAAAGTTCCTGTAGAACAAGAGGGTAATAGCGCGTGTCCTCTGAAATATGCAATAGAGATGTATGAAGGAGTGCACGGAAGCGACTTATGGAAGATGCAGCATGCTTCTTGTCCTATCACAAATCGCAGAAATATGGATAATGGTAGTTAATAAATGGCGAGCAAATATGTTACAATTATATAATTGTATATAAGGTAGTAGCATAAGATAGCTGATAGTCTAGGATAAGAAAATATGTAAATCGATTAAATAGGTTCAGAATATGCTAAATTAGGTTTTAAAATTGTACTCGATTATAGATTCAAGAAATTTAGTAAATATTGTTAAAATAAGCCTCATTAAATAAATAATATTTAAAAAACAGGAAGTAAAATGGACCCATAGCAATAATAAGTTAAATTATAATTAAGTAATTAGAAAAACGTATAAATAACTGAATCTAAATTGGAAGAAATATTTTAATATAAAAAAAATAAATAAATCAGCATTTCCATTGGCGATAGTAAATATCTCCAAAAAGAAGAGACAGAAATGTAAAAACTAATGTTAAACTATAAAATAAGCATTACGATGAAGTTGTTTCCTTGCCCCAACTAAGAAATTATAAAATATCATTGTAAAAGTATATATTGAATAATGTCTGGAATAACCTACAGTTAAAGAATAACGAAAAATTGTTATTGAAATAGATAAAAAATTATAAAGTGAAAATAAATAATGTTAGATATAAGCGGAACACTGTAAAAAGAAAAATAAAACAAGAAAAAGTTGTTTCCTTTCCCTGGAAAAATTAACATAGTAAATGTAATGATAACAAAGTAGCTTAAGAAAAATAGAAGGGAACCATCCACCCTGATCGGCGAAAGATGATGAATGAAAGAAAGAAATTAGTATGAAGAATGAAAGTACGAGAGGCATGATTGATAGAACTGGAATGAAAGAGAAATTGTAGATACCGACTCGCATAACGTGCGGGGGCTAGTATAAAAAAAAAAAAAAAAAAAAAAAAAAAAAAAAAAAAAAAAAAAAACCTAACCTAACCTAACCTAACCTAACCTAACCCGCGCCACAAGTGCAGCCTGGAGAGGGAAAGGGGTAGACATGCCCAAGAATTGGTGCGGGCCGAAAGGGCGCACGCTGCAGAAATGGCTGAGGTAAGGAGAACACTGGTGGAACAACTGGCCAGAGCTACGGGGGACTTGGAACGGAACCAGGAGTCATTAACCTGGGTTCAGAAGTGGCTAAACAGTGAAACCGCCGGTCCTTTCCAAGACCTACACGAGGCCACAAAAGCCATAAAGAGACTGGAAAGAGCATTAGAAGAAGGTAGACAGAGCGAGCCAGACCCAAAAGTGGATTCGGCTAGGGATGACAGGATTAAAGGTATTAAGACAGAAATACAGAAACTCCACACCAATATCACCTCAGTGTCAAATCAAATAGATTGCCTTAGGCGCACTGTCGAAGACACTACTCCCAAAAGTAAGCCACCCCCCGAAAACATCAATCTCCGGCTGGAGCATATTGAGGAGGCCCTGGACGCGAGAGTGGACATCCTCCTGAAAGAGTTCGACTCCCTAAAGAGGGTGGTCCAGGAAGGCGGAGCACCATCGTCCGCGCAAACCGATGCCCACACTCCGTCTGGCACACCGTCGGACCTTGAGCCTATCAAGGCCGAAATAAGGGCGGGCATAAGCAGGATAGACTCCAGCGTCCAGCAGATTCTGGAACCATGCCTGATAGCCGGGGCGGGAGTGGAGGAGGTAAGGAAGGATGTCAAGAAATCAGTCGATATGGTGGCGGAGATTGCGGCGCCCATAAGGATGGCAGTCGAGAGCATTAAGCAAGACCTCGCAGTATCGAACCATCAGACACAAAAACGAGACCACTCAGTCACAAACAACCAGCACACAGAGGCACCCACATACGCTAAGGTGGCGGCCACACCGCGATACTCTTTGGTGGTCGAATCCAAGGACCCCAGACACACCAGCGCTGAGGTCATACAGCATATTAAGTCGAAAATTAATGTCATAGACCTGGGGATTGGCATAACCCAAATGAGAGGCACCAGAAACAAGAAGGTGGTCATCGGGTGCGACAACGAACCTGACAGAAAGACCTTAGGTACCGCACTCAAGGAGCAGACCGACTCCCTGAATATCACCCAGCCTAAACCCAAGAACCCCCAACTTAAGCTGCACGGGGTTATCAATGACCTAACTAACGACCAGATTGAGAAAGCGGTATCAAACCAGAACTCTAAGACTCTCCAGAGCATCCCAGAGGGAGCCCGAAACGTCAGGGTTCTCAGAAGAACCAAGACCAGGAAGCCTGAAACCTGCGGTGTTGTTCTGGAGGTGGATCCGTTAATGTGGAAAGCACTCGTCGACCGGAGAGTAATGATTGGATACCAGAGTGTCATAGCCACAGACCAGTCCCCGGTGGTGCAGTGCTTTAAATGCCTGAGATACGGACATCTGGCTCGCGATTGTGAAGCGGAGCCCACCTGTGGATACTGCGCGGGGAAACACGACACCCGCCATTGCGAGAGGGAGAGCGCCAAACCCCTATGTTGCAATTGCTCGTCCGCACGAGCAACTCTCACTGACCACCCCGCGTACAGCTCCGACTGCCCGGAATGGCGCAAGTGGGACCGGATAGCCAGATCATCCATAAATTACGACTGCTGAAGAACCGGGCCCACTTGCCATAAAAATAGTCCAAGTAAATCTGGGAAGGGGCTATGCAGCCACGAAAGAGGCCATCGCGGATGCCGAGACCCGCGGAATCTCGATTCTCCTGCTTCAGGAACCCTACGTCGGTGCCAAAGGCTTTGTCACCTCCAGTCACAGAGTCATTCAATGGGCGGGAGCCAACACTACAAACCCGGTCAAATCGGCGGCAATCATCATAGACAAAAACATCGCAATCACAGAGGACAGTTCCCGCCAGAGTGGCAATGTGATTGGATTCAAGGTCTCCCTGAACAACTTCAGGGCGGGCATAATTGGTGTCTACCTGGAGGGTGACGCAGACATCGGACCTCACCTTGACCACGTCGCTACCATCTCAAATCACATGAATGAAGACAAGCTCATACTTGCAGGTGATATCAATGCCAAAAGCATGTGGTGGGGTTGTAACGAGGACGACGAAAGGGGGGTGGAGTTCACGCAACTTCTTGCACAGTTGAACCTGCATGTGCTCAACGTTGGGAACACCCCAACCTTCTATACACACCGGGGCACACAGCTGTATACGAGCATAGTGGATGTAACAGCTTGCTCCCCCGACCTCCTGCCGAGAATCGCCAACTGGCGCGTCGACGAGGACTCCGCAGTGCTCACCGACCACCGGAGAATAGAGTACTGCGTAAGCCTAGACCAAGATCACACTTACATCCCTGACCCCTCCACAAGAATCTACAACTCAACAAAGGCAAACTGGCCAATTTTCCGGGCGGCCCTCGTCGACGCGCTAAGACTGCGAAACATAAACATCCATTCCATCCAGGATGCAACATCGGCTGAACACATTGAGGACCTGGTTTGCGAGTACCAGGAGGCTATCACCGCGGCCTGCAACAAGACAATACCCGTAATAAACAACGCAAGAAAGCCAAACCGCAACAAGTGGTGGAATCCAGACCTGGACAAAATCAAAAGAGAAATCAAAGTAATAAAAAGG
Organism: Melitaea athalia; assembly: GCA_905220545.2. Taxonomy (NCBI): domain Eukaryota; kingdom Metazoa; phylum Arthropoda; class Insecta; order Lepidoptera; family Nymphalidae; genus Melitaea; species Melitaea athalia. Next base: position 26,539 of record HG992180.1, read on the forward strand.
AAAATCAAACATGCAAACCCCTTAAGAAGAACCCTACTAATAGAAGAACTTAAAGCAAAGAAAAGCACCTATAAGGAGAGCATCGAAACGGCCATCACCCAGAGCTGGAAGCTATTTTGCACAAGGCAGGAGCGAGAGTCCATGTGGGATGGTATATTTAGAGTTATAAAAAACTCAACAAAAAAGGAAGGAGACAAACTGCTAAGATCCCCCACTGATCCCACAAAGACCCTGAGCCCGGAATCCTCGGCCCTCCTGCTGGCGGAGACCTTCTTCCCGGACGATAACACCGACACCGACACCAGACAACAGGCTCAACTAAGAAAACGTGTCGAGGAGGCAGTCATCGCTGACTGCACTCCAACACCTTTTACCGGGACTGAGATGGAAGCAGTCTGGGCTAGCATGAACCCGAAAAAGGCTCCTGGGGAGGACGGGTTCACCTCGGACATCTGCGCGGAAGCCTATAGGGCGGAACCCGACGTACTTCTGGCCATCTATAACAGATGCCTCCGGTTGGGCGTCTTCCCCCGGGTGTGGAAGAGGGCCAGGATCAGGGTAATCCCGAAACCGGGTAAAGCGGACTACACAAGCCCAAAGTCATACAGACCAATTGGGCTGCTACCGGTTCTGGGAAAATGCCTAGAAAAAATGATGGCAAAGAGGATGCTCTGGGAGTTGGGGCGGAATGGGCAAATAAGCCCAAGACAGTAAGGGTTTTTGCCGCAGAGGAGCACAGAGGACGCCTTATACGACGCTGTCGAGCTCATCAGAGAAGGCATCAGGGAAAAACTCATCGTCGCAGTGGTCTCTTTGGACATCGAAGGAGCGTTCGACAACGCCTGGTGGCCAGCGATCTTACAGGAAATCAAAACAAACAACATAGACCAATCACTCTACTACCTGGCCAAAAACTATCTCTCGGGCAGAACTATTGAAATCAAATACGCGGGGGCCACTGCGGCGAAGGCAACGAGCAAGGGGTGCATTCAGGGCTCAACAGCGGGTCCACTATTGTGGAATCTTCTACTCGACCCCTTGCTCAAAGCCATGGACAATTCAGAGGTGCACATCCAGGCTTTTGCGGACGACCTGCTGTTGGTGGCCAAGGGACGCACGGGGGCCGAACTGGAGGGAAAGCTTAACCCGGCCCTGGAGTTCGTTGCTGAATGGGGCGAGAAAAATAAGCTCAGATTCTCGGCTGGCAAGACCCAAGCAATCATTCTAACCAGGAAACTCAAATACGAGACACCGATAATAAGAATGAACAACACGGAGATCGGCTTCGCATCGGACCTTAAGATATTGGGGCTCACACTGGACAAGCACCTGAACTTCAGAACACATATTGAGCTAACATCTGCCAAAGCGATCAATATATATAAAGCGGTGAGCAAAACGGCAAGAGCCCAATGGGGCCTAAACCCGGACATCATTAAGACCATTTATACAGCTGTAATCGAACCCATATTGCTCTACGGGTCTAACGTCTGGGGCATGAGCGCTGAACGAAAACAAATCCGAACTAGACTTGACAGAATTACCAGACTTTTTGCCACTCTAACCAGCAAATCGCACCGCACGACCTCCCTAATGTCTGGCTGTATTCTGTCGGGAATTTTACCCCTAGACCCTAGAGCCGTGGAGCAAAGGGAGCTATACCTGGTGAAGAGGGGCAAGCCCCTGCCAACTCTCCCTGGCAGGGAGCTCGAAATGAGGGTGAGCCCTTTCCAGCTGCCGCACCCCGCCTTTCGGGAAAGGCTCAAATTTGAATGCATAGACGGACGGGCCGAATTGGACAAAATAGACACCCACGAAACGCAGATATACGCAGACGGGAGCAAGCTCGAGGGCAAAGTGGGTGGCGCGGTGACATACTGGCAGGACGGCAGAGAAACGGGACATGCAAAGTTCTCGCTGCCGGACTACTGTAGTGTGTTCCAGGCGGAGATGGCGGCCATTTACAGAGCCCTCAAGCTGATGACCACCAAGAAATCACTGAAAACAGCAGCATTGCTCAGTGATTCCAGGTCGGCGTTAATGTGTCTCGCCGACCCGAACGGCCTGAATCCCACGGCCCTGAAAATTAAAGAGAAAATGGAAGAGCTAAGGGCCTCTGGGGGTAAAGTCGATCTGTATTGGGTGAGAGCACACGACGAAATCCCTGGAAATGAGAGAGCGGATGAGCTCGCCAAGGAAGCAGCGACTAAGCTAAAAACCAGACACGTACACGACCTATTCCCGCTCTCTCATGCCAAGAAACACCTCAGAGACAAAACAATATGTGAGTGGCAGAAAAGATATGAAGAGGCGGCAGCGGGCGGAACAACCAAGATGTTCTTCAACCAAGATGTTCCCTGATGCAAGAAAGGCCTACAGACTAATAAGCAAAATAAAAATGGACAACTGCACGGCACAACTTTTCACCGGGCACGGGGGATTCAGGTCGTACCTATATAAAAGGAATATCTGTGACTCCCCGTACTGTGAGTGCGACAATGAAACCGAGGAGACGGTGGAGCACATTCTGTGCAAATGCCCCAAGTATGGTGTCTTAAGACATGAGACGGAGAACTATACGGACACAAGCATAACAAAGCACAATCTGCCCTTACTTATTGCAGATGACCGCCTCAGAGACAAGTTCTTAACGTTTGCAAGGAAAGTCGTACTAAGGGCTGGTGTGGCAAACGAGGCTAAACACAATTAGTGGGAATGGAGGGGGTGCTACTGGCTGGGATCCGCGTGAGTCCCGAGTCCACAGTCGCGCTGGCTACCGCTAGCCGACCAGGCCCAGCCGGGATGCACCACCTCTACCCCTTCCCGACCCCGACCCACCACTACTAATAGTTACAATATCATTATAAACTGACATAGCAAATTAATATTATTATTGTGGTCATAGAATTCTAATGTAGTCCAAATCAATTGAGAAATTATTATTATTTAATTATTCTTAACTTTATTAATTTTAAGTTATTTAAATTGTAAATATTTTAATTATGAAATTGTAATCGTAAATGTAATTATTATCTAATTATAAATTATTATTATTGCTGCAAATTGACATTGCTGTAATAGTATAATAATCATCAAATTTCTAATAGAAAATTCAATAGGTATCTAAGTAAAATTAGATTAAACCTGACCTTAATTATATTTGATAATATATCATAATATTATTAGGAGATGGAAATGAATTTCATTAAGTTAGTTAGTCACATCACCTACTTAATTATTAGTTAGTTAGTCACATTATTATATCGTTAGTCATATCATATATAGTTATATCATTCGCATCAGACTGAAAAACAGAAATTTAAATATTATATAGTATTAGTATTGAATTGAAATGTATCTGACTTAAATTAGATGTCGTCTAACTTAAGTTAGAAAATTATTATATTATTATTGTGAAATTATTATATTAAATTGTCATATTATTATTTTTGAATCGAAATGTATCAAACTAGAATTATTTGTAGTCTAACTTAAGTCAGAAAATAATTATACCACTGTCATATTACTATTGTTGAATTAAAAAATTACTGGCACAAGCGTTGCGACAGAAAAAGGCAACGATAAAAAAAAAAAAAAAAAAAAAAAAAAAAACCTAACCTAACCTAACCTAACCTAACCTAACCGAACGAAATTAGAAGATAAGATATCTCGGCAACCGCTGGTCGTAGAGCCACGCGGTTTTCACCACCGACTGTCCCTCCTCAAGGGCTATCTATTGAATGCACAGACGAGACTCTACGTAGAGTCCTTACAGAAAAAGTAGAGTATTCTCTACTTTTTCTTAGTTTTAAGATTAGGATTAAGTTGTATAGCAACCGGGGCATATTTGCCTGCCTTTTTGACCGGGGAGCGGTCCTTTACAACCGCTCTTTTAGGAGATAAATAATTTTAAAACCCCTTTCGGTTTTAAAAGATAAAAATTGACACTATATTTACATCTTATCGTATCGCATATTATTATGTCCTTTTTACATCCTTGACGCGCCCCCCAAAATGTTCGGCATACGCACCCCCCCCAGAGACAGGGCCGGAACGGCCCAACCCTCGACAACGACCAGGAGGTCAATTGACGGAGCAGGGTCCAGGCTCCCAGTGCGGATAAGCCCAGACAAAGGGACCGCCCAAATCACTAGCAAGGACAAGGTCGAGGCGGTTGGGAGTCCAGAGTCTCCGAAAGAGTCGCTCTGTAGTCCCCATCGCTTCTCCCGCCAATCGATCGAGACGACAAGGGAGAAAAGCAGGATCGACGCGGCAGATGAGCTGGTTACTCTCTGCTCTATCGCGACGAAGGGGTCAAAGAACCTCAAGCGCGAGTATAAAAAGATGATAGGTGATGCCATAGACGGCCTTTACGAGCTGCTTGAGGCGAGCGAATCAGAGCTCGAGGCGATAAAGGCTCGCGTTGAGGATGGGACCGCCGGAGGGGCGGAGCCGACAACCAAGGATGCCGGCCCCGCGCCTGTGGCGGCCCTGGACTCAGCGCTGAGCGAGAAGCTTGACGAGCATACTCGCCTCCTGCTTGAAAATGGACAGCGTCTTAGAGACATCGAAGAACGACTCGCAAAGCAACACGAGGAAGTTGTCGCTCAGAGGACGTACGCGAGTGTTGTGGCGACTGGATCTCCAACTGAGGGACCGGCCGTCACACACTCGCTCGTGGTAACTTCGACTGACGAAGAAATGACAGGAGAGGATGTCCTCACTAAGTTGCGAGAAACTATCGAAGCCAAAACAGGGTGGATAAACGTTGAGAAGGTGCGTAAAGCAAAGGACCGTAAGGTAGTTATGTCCTTTGCCAGCAAAGAGGAAAGGAGTAAAGCGCGTATGAGAGTGGAGGAGAAAGGTAAGGGCCTCCTGGTCGAGGAGGTCAGCAACAGGGACCCGCTTCTGGTTCTGAGGGGAGTCCGCTCGGACGATACTGATGAAGATGTTCTGAAGGCCCTAAAGAACCAGAACCGGGAGCTGTTCGACGGCCTCGACCAGGAGACCTCAAGGGTAAGGGTTCGCTATAGGCGACGGGCCCGAAATCCGCACGCAGCCCACGTGGTCTTGGAGACCTCGCCCTCCCTCTGGGGTAGGATCACCCGGCAAGGGTTTGTCCACATTGACCTTCAGAGGGTACGGGCTGAGGACCAGTCCCCGTTGGTGCAGTGCTCCCGTTGCTTGGGTTATGGGCATAGCAGGAAGTTTTGTGTGGAGTCGGTCGACGTGTGCAGCCACTGCGGCGGCCCGCACTTGAAGACGGAGTGCACAGACTGGGCGGCGGGCGTCCCGCCCTCATGCAGGAACTGCCGAAAGGCAAAACTAGACGAATTAAAGCACAACGCCTTTAGCAGTGACTGTCCAGTCAGAAAGAGGTGGGACGACCTGGCGCGGTCGACAGTCGCGTATTCTTGAGGGTGCGATGGTCGGCGCAGTGGCCTGCGAACGAGAAGTCTCCATCCCCTGGCGAAACACGCGCGAGACACTTTGCGGGGTTCTTGGCTTCGGAGGAAACTTGTATGTTTGTTACGGGACAAGACTCCAGCAGAGCAAGAGGGGAACGCGAGGCCACCAGAACGCACAGGACTTCTGTACATATACAAACAGGGAAAGCTGAGCTACATAGGGTCGTTCACAATGTCTGTGACGAGTTTATTACTAATAAAAAACGGGGTAGCAAATAAAGAAATGGCTCTTCATCAATAAGGCAGGCAAATATGCTATTATTATATAATTAGTATATAAGTAGATAGCATAGATTAAGGTGTAAATATGATTAGTAATAGGACACAAATAGTGTCATTATAAAAATAACTGTAAACGCAATCTTGTCACGATATTAAAAAATTGTAAACGGATATAAAACTGTAAATAAATTGTAAAAAATGAGATGTACAAATAGAAGAAGTCAATATACAAATTACAGAACATCATTTACTGTCGCAAGTTAAGTTCAACATTATTTAAGTTACAGATATTAAAATGTATCCAAATGAAGAAAGACAGAACAACAAAACTGTAAGACATTAGTCAATAAGCTTATTAATAAGATAAAGCTGTTAAAAATTATTGTGTAGACCCTACTGCTCAAAATAGAACAAAACATTTGATATTAGTATAAGCTGAAATAAAATAATTTGTAAGGGTGATGGTATCCATCACCAAGACAAAATTGTATAGCTTAAAATAAAATGAACCCCTGTAAAACACAAACCCTATGAAAAACTACATGTGTAAAAATTATTTACCCTGTGTTAAATAATATAAGTAATAAAATAAGTAAGGTAGCAATACAAACCGGTAGGCCCAAAAGTAGAGGGAACCCACCCTGATCGGTGAAAGGTGATGAATGAATGAAGAAATTAGTATGCAGCATGAAAGTACGAGAGGCATGAAAGCGAGAACTGGTATGAAAGAGGAATTTAGCAAAAACCGACTCGCATATCTTGCGGGGGCGAGAAAAAAAAAAAAAAAAAAAAAAAAAAAAAAAAAAAAAAAAAAAAAAAAAAAAAAAAAAAAAAAAAAAAAAAAAAAAAAGAAAAAAAACCTAACCTAACCTAACCTAACCTAACCTAACCTTTTTTTTTTTTTTTTTAAAGATGGGGAAAATGCAATTTACGCACTGACCCCGCCGCCCGATGGCAGCGGGAGTGTGGGGCTCCCAGCGGTACTGCAATGCCGGACTACCCACTAAAAACCCGCATCTTTTATCCGCCGGCACCTTTTGGGGAACGCCACAGGAACGCTTACGCAGACTACCATGACGCTCCCGGTGATGGCCTTTCGGCCCCGTCGGAAGGGACGCTCGACCTTCCCAAGTCAATCCTCCAGCTGGACAGAAGGAGACGAGGTCCGGGAACTGCCCCACCACCTGAGTCCGGGCGACCGTGAGGTCCAGCCCGTCCTCCGCCACTGAGCCACACCTAGCAGCCCCGCAATCTGCAGGGCGCACAGCGCAACCCAGTCGCCATGCGCTTTCGCGCCAGGAGGCAGGCGAGCAAGCCCACCCGCCCTCTCCCCCCAGGGCGCTCACAGGTCCACTCTGATAATAACAGAGAAGTACCCGGAGCGCAGCCTTACCTCTCTCGAACCGCTAAACCGACCCCTCCGCGCCAAGAGACAGGCTTGAAGACCCGCCCCCGGCAGTTCAGGGCTGGCTCAGAGGCCCGCACACCCATGGAGCGCGACCCAACGGCCCCGGCACTCCAACGCGCTTTCGCGCCTCCCCCCGGGGCGCGACCCAAAGGCCCCGGCACCCCATGCGCTTTCGCGCCTCCCGGAGCGCGACCCAAAGGCCCCGGCACTCCAGTGCGCTCACAGGTCCAATACTCGGAGCGCACTCACCTATGCAGGTTTTGGTCCACAGGGGTGGTGCCCAAACCCCTATCACTCGCCTGCACCATGCGAGTGGTAGACCAGCCCCCACAACTCCGCGCCGTCTCAGCGCCACACCCCCACCGTCTGCACCTTACGTGCCACCCTGCACGACCTCCAAGCCGAAGGACGGTTGAAACCCCGCCCCCGTCCAGAGGCCCGCACACCCATGGAGCGCGACCCAACGGCCCCGGCACTCCAACGCGCTTTCGCGCCTCCCCCTCCGGGGCGTGACCCAAAGGCCCCGACACCCCATGCGCTTTCGCGCCTCCCGGAGCGCGACCCAAAGGCCCCGGCACTCCTGTGCGCTCAAGGCCCAATACCTAGAGCGCACCCCGCGAGTCAGTCGTTAGCCGCGACGAGCAGCAGTACCGCGACTGCGATACTGCTGCCCGTCCCGTTGCCCAGGGTGCACCACGAGGAGGTGACCGACATGCACCCCAACCTAACCTAACCTAACCTAACCTAACCAAACCTAACCAAACCTAACCAAACCTAACCAAACCTAACCAAACCTAACCAAACCTAACCAAACCTAACCAAACCCACCCTGGTGAAACATATCAGACACAATCTGGAGAGGAGGAGGATTGTTGTGCTGGTTTCACTGGATATAGAGGGCGCCTTCGACAACGCTTGGTGGCCCAAGATCAGGGTCAGACTGGCTGAGGAAAGGTGCCCCGACAATATTCGGTGGCTCTTGGGCAGTTATCTGAGCGACAGGCGTGCCAGAGTGAGGTACTTGGGGGAGGAGCACACCAGAGACACCGGAAAGGGCTGCGTGCAGGGGTCTATCGGCGGGCCGATTCTGTGGAATCTGCTCTTGGATCCACTGCTTCAGGAGTTGGAGGCCAAAGGCGACTACGTGCAGGCGTTCGCCGACGATGTGGTGTTAGTGTTTGAGGGTGAGACGGCCCTCGAGATTGAACGTCGGGCCAATGCCGCCCTCGAACGTGTGAGGACGTGGGGTGCAGATAATAAACTTCGGTTTGCGCCTCACAAGACCAGTGCTATGGTTGTGACGCGCAAACTGAAGTATGACACCCCGCGTCTTCACATGGGCGGAGTCGACATTGTCCTGACGAACGAGATCAGGCTGCTGGGGGTCGTCATAGACCAAAAACTCACGTTCAACACCCACGTTGCTAATGTCTGCAAGCGCGCGCTCGCCTTTTACCACCAGCTGGCCCGAGCAGCTAAGGCTAGCTGGGGTCTCCATCCTGAGGTAATCCGCACTATTTACAGACCGGTGGTTGAGCCTGTGATACTATATGCGGCTGCCGTCTGGGCGCCGGCCGTTGACAAGCTAGCTATTCGCAAGCAGCTGAACGTGGTCCAGCGGGGCTTCGCGCAGAAGCTGTGCAGGGCGTACCGAACCACCTCCCTGAACTCTGCATTGTTGCTTGCTGGGATACTCCCACTCGACCTTCGTGTCCGCGAAGCAGCGACCCTATACGAGGCGCGGAGGGGGGTACCCCAGCGGGTGATAGGGGATCGGGAGGTGGAGCGGATGACCTCAGCTTCGCGGTCTCCGCATCCCGCCTGTCATGTCGACCTGGAGTTCAAGTGCCTGGTCGACCAAGATAATTTTGACGCGAACTGCGCCAACAATTTTAACATCTTTACGGACGGCAGCAAGATTGAGGGCAAAGTGGGAGCGGCTCTGTCCGTATGGGCCGGTGCCGCCGAAACCAAAACCCTCAAGCTTGCTTTGCCGTCCTACTGTACGGTCTACCAGGCGGAGCTCCTGGCGATATGCCGGGCGGCGCGGATGGCCGCAGACCACTTGGCCGGATCAGTTGGGATCTATACCGACTCTTTGTCGGCACTACTCACGCTGCAAAACCCGAAAGCCCTCCATCCCCTGGCCGTTGAGGCGCGGGAACACTTGCGAAGGGCTCTGCTCCGGGACAAACGTGTCAGTTTGTTCTGGATCAAAGCTCACGCAGGACTAGAGGGGAACGAGCGTGCCGACCATCTGGCCAAGGAGGCTGCGCTGAAACTAAAACGCGCATTTGACTACGACAGCTGCCCGGTCTCATTCATCAAGCGGAGCATTCGCATGCAATCGCTTGATGAATGGAACCAGCGGTATCGTGGCGGCGAAACGGCTGGTGTCACCAGGGTGTTCTTCCCTGACGCGATAGCCGCATATAAGATCATCGGTAAAATAAAGGTGGACAGATTTCTCACCCAGGTTCTGACGGGGCACGGTGGATTCTCCGAGTACTTGCATCGTTTCAAGTGCAAGGGGAGTCCATCGTGCATCTGCGATCCTGCGTGTTCGGAGTCTGTCCTCCACGTACTTCTGGAGTGCCCGGCCCACGATCGAGAGAGGCAGAAAGTAGAGTTTGCTATGGATGTTAAAATTGATATAAACTTTCTTTCAGAAGTAATGAACAGAAAAGATAGAGACGTGTTCCTGAACTTTTGTAAAAAAATATGTAAAATAGTAAACAATAGGAATAAGACTTAAGTAACATATGTTAACTAAATATAATTGTATAATTAGGATAACATATAGAACATAGTATAAAATGTAAGGAACGTATAATAAGAAAAGTATAAGGCCTAATTGTAATATATAAATTTGCACTTATATAAAACAATTCGTTGTAAATACAATAGATTACTTTACTCTGTTCGCTGTATTGTTTAGATTTAACTGCCTCTTGTAAATACGTAAAAATATAATAAGTTTAGAGAATAAGATAACATTGTAAAATAAATAATTACTCATAGAAAATAGTCAAAAAAAAAATAAATAAATAAATAAATAAATAAATAGATAAATAAATAAACAAATAAATAAATATATAATTTTGTAGGCACAATAAAAATTAATACAACTGTCTCCCCTGCTCATTATCCCCGAGTACATAGTTAATAAGAATAAATAAGTAAGAGCCTTAAGCTAGTGTGAATGAGGAAGGATGAAAGAAAGAACAAGTATGCGGAATGCAAGTGCGAGAGGCATAAATGCGAGAACTGGAATGAATGAGTAGTAAAAGAAACCTGTAAATACAGTCTCACACCCTAGTGTGGGGGTCTAGAATAAATTAAAAAAAAAAAAAAAAAAAAAAAACCAAACCAAACCTAACCAAACCTAACCAAACCTAACCAAACCTAACCAAACCTAACCAAACCTAACCAAACCTAACCAAACCTAACCAAACCTAACCAAACCTAACCAAACCTAACCAAACCTAACCAAACCTAACCAAACCTAACCAAACCTAACCAAACCTAACCAAACCTAACCAAACCTAACCAAACCTAACCAAACCTAACCAAACCTAACCAAACCTAACCAAACCTAACCAAACCTAACCAAACCTAACCAAACCTAACCAAACCTAACCAAACCTAACCAAACCTAACCAAACCTAACCAAACCTAACCAAACCTAACCAAACCTAACCAAACCTAACCAAACCTAACCAAACCTAACCAAACCTAACCAAACCTAACCAAACCTAACCAAACCTAACCAAACCTAACCAAACCTAACCAAACCTAACCAAACCTAACCAAACCTAACCAAACCTAACCAAACCTAACCAAACCACCAAACCACCAAACCACCCAAGATTTCGAACTGTTATTGCTCTTAAATTGTAAAAGAGTTATAACGCTAGTGCGATTTAAAATACAACCACCGCCATCTAGTTGACACAATATGAGGAACTTATCCTTCGTAGTTCTTTATAATATAATCTATACATATAATAAAATGGTAGAAAAGTCAAAACTGTACATTGAATATTTTTTTAAAAGAGTACTTGGGGTGTGATCTACACTCGATACCGAAGCCAAAAATATAGTTTTTAGAATTTTTGTCTGTTTGTCTGTTTGTCTGTTTGTCTGTATGTATGTCCGGGATAAACTCAAAAAGTACTGCATGGATTTACTTCAAATTTGGCACGAATATTGTTAAGAAGTCGGGTCAGAACATAGGCTATATATTATCACGCTATCACCTACGGGGAAAGAGCAGTGAACCTTTATTTCTTCAAATGTATGTCCGGGATAAACTCAAAAAGTACTGCATGGATTTACTTCAAATTTGGCACGAATATTATTAAGAAGTCGGGTCAGAACATAGGCTACATATTATCACGCTATCACCTACGGGGAACGAGCAGTGAACGCACGCAGACGACGTCGCGGGCAGCAGCTAGTTAATTATAATCTTCGAGTTTATTTCGATTGTTTTACTAGTAAGCAAACTAAAACCTAAATAGAGCAGTTGCTTTATTACGTAATTAATCATAATTATAAGTACATAAACATATGTACAGTATAAAGACATTCTGTAGTATACTTAGTATAAGCATTGCACCCATGCCAAGCTGGGGCGGTTTGCTAGTTTGGTTATAAATATTAATAATAGTTCTATAAATTAACACTAGATGGCGCTGAGCTAAATTTAAACACGCTAACGTTTGGTTTTATAAATGACTAGCCGACCCGTGCCCACTTCGTTGGGTGTTAATTATTTTTGGGATGTAAATATATAGTAAGGTTTTCACTTTTCATCTCGCTCGTATTTCTCCGACTTGATATACATTTACTATTATTATTCACTGAGTTTTTTGTAATGTTTAATCACATTAAATTATAGCCTATGTGACCTATGTCACTCCTCAATAGTTTAGCTTTCTGTTAGTGAAAGAAGTTTCATGATCGGATCAGTATTTGCGAAGATTACCCTACAAACAAACAAGTTAGAAACTTCACCTCTCTATAATAATTATTATTAGTATTAGTACAGATAGATAGTTTAAGAAAATTTTGTTACTGTCACGCGTATTCTGGGCTTATAATAATTGCATTCCTCTGGATTTATCGTCTGATAAACGGCATGCTTGTCTTATACTTCGAACTTACGAAGTCCTTTTGAAATTAGTCGAGATCCGTTAATTAACTACGTTTATACTTTCTGAAAAGTCTTTGATAAACCGGATTTACTTGAGTAATGTTTGGTCTACTTACGTAGGAATGTGAGATTAATGGACGAGAATCGATTAAATAAAAAACGATTTTTTTTTCTTTATTCAATATTAATCTATTACCATAATATTGTCAATTTTAATAAAATAAATAAGCGATTTCTGCGAAAAAATCGTTTTTTTTTTTCTGTCTATTATTTAAAAATCTACTTGCTTGTCATATTCCAATAATAAGTCAAAGAGAATTTATCAGATTAAAAATCAATAAAAATGATATGAGTAAAAAAATAACCACTTCAAAACTAAAAAGATAAGGAATAAGGAAACTAAATATCATTATTGATACAAATTTTCAGTATCATTAAACCTTTTATTATAATAAAAATGAAATGATGAGCATCCCAACAAAATGACAAATTGTCTCAACAACTAAAAGATAAACAAAAAAAATTGGTTGTCTGTAAAGTTGGTTTACGGACGATAGTTTAACGTGACAACGTCATAACAAAACATCTCTTCGGACGCATAGACCAATCGAGTGGAACAGAGATAGATGCGACGCAAGCCTACAATGAGCGTAACGGGACAATGAGGGTAACGGGACAATGAGGGTAACGGGACAATGGGGGTAACGGTACAATGAGTCATCATTGTTCGTGCATGCCACCGGCGGCGTTTATCGATTTATTAGACATTGTCACGTCAAAAAATTGCCATCAATGTCCAATATTACTAATTTACATTTGACTAATTTTAAAATAAAATGTTTAAATGGGTAATTAAAAAAATTGCGTACGTACAAAGTACACTTGTCAGAAGTAAAACTTCTTTGACAAACTAATTAAAGAAAAAAAAAAAAAAAGTAATCGTTAACGCTGCAAGTTTTTTTTGTTTAAGTTTTTTGTTCGAGGTTTACCACGTCTACGACTAAATGGCACTAGTAGTAGATTATATCGCGATGGCAACATTATTTCTTGTTAGTATAAGGCCATCATACATTTTTGTAACTATTGAACAATCCAATATATTAAGTTGAAGCATCTCTAATTCTCTAGTGCTGTTTTTATTTGTACTCCTAGTTGTGTTCGACAAAGTTTTGGGAATTAACACTAATTAAAAATTAAAAAAAAAAAACGAATTTGTAATACAAAAAAAAAAAAAACTAATTAAAAACAAAAAGCCAACGTCGCGATGTTCCCAGGCGGCCACCCATCCAAGTACTGACAGTCATGACGCTTCCGCGTTACCGGTCGCTCAAATTTTACACCTCATGCGCCTAAAGAAGTTTCACTTCAAAAACGTAACGACTACGTTGTTTCCTAAAAAACTAAAATATAAACCAAATCTTTCGTCAATCTTTAGGTTTTAACATTAAAAAGAAATGAAAAATATCTATTTAATGCAATTATAAAATTGATCCTCCTCCTACGTGGAGAAAGAGCCCTATGCCCAGGAGTGGCACGTTATGGGCCCCGTAGACGATCGTGTTTGATGGAAATTTTGTTTGAAGGTGTGTTTGACAAACCTGTTTGATCGTGTGCGGCTGTGTTTGTCAAATAAAATCTCAGTTATCGCCTTGAAACCATGAAGAACACAACTGCAATGGCTGTGTATTCCTTTATAATTATAATAATTAATTTTCAGATTTTTGTAAATTGATATGCTTTCCATCTACAGATCCATTGCAGTTATCAAAGTTCCGTGTATTTCTAAATTGTAGAGCCAATATTTTCCAACTTTCTTGTATTAGTAATTTTATATGATATTTATATTTATTATATACTAGCTGTGCCCGCGACTTCGTCCGCGTGGAATTAAAAAAAATAGTTATTGTTCTAGCTATAAAATAAAAAAAATGAAAAATAAAAGTAGCCTAAGTTACTCCTTATTACATCAGCTATCTGCCAGTGGAAGTCCCGTCAAAATTCAGAGATTAGCCGGAACAAACAGACAGACAGACAAGAATCATAAAAAAATATTATTTTGCTATATGTACCGTGTATACAAACATATGAATTTAGTAAAAAACGGTTATTTTAATATTACAAACAGACCCTCCAATTTTATTTATTTTTATATATAAGTAGATGTACAGATTTCTCATCAGAGTTTATTTGATCTATTGGTTTGATCGTGTGCGGTAGGGCATCGAGCCCGGGTTTACCCGGACCGAAATAACCCGGGTTTTCCCGGGTTTTGAGGATTACAAAAAACCCGGGTTTGATTTTTAAAACTCGGGTTTTTCGGGTTTTTTTATTATACTTTTGTTTTTGTTATTTATTAAGTTTAAGCCACCGAATGAAATAATAAGTAAATGGAATAAAAACACGATTTGATAAATTATTATTTATTACGTAAAAAGTAGCTTTTTTGCTACGTTCCTACCATTAAAACAAGCCATGCAAGTTAAATGGAACGCGCGCGTCCATCTCAGGACATGAATGGGTAAATTGTATGCAAAAGTGTTGATTGAAAGGGTTGTGAATGAAACAGACGAAAGAGTATGGGATGCACGATTGCACAAGCGGGATTTAGAAAAGGATTTGGATGTACGGATCAGGTCTTTTCTTTGCGGTGCATAGCCGAAAAATGTTTGGCTAAAAATAAGAAGGTCTATTGCGCGTTCGTAGATCTAGAAAAAGCCTATGATAGTTAGTTAGTTCAGCCTATTGCAGTCCACTGCTGGACATAGGCCTCCCCAAGTTCGCGGCAGACATCCCGGTTTTCCGCAATCCTCATCCAGCCTACACCGGCAATCTTACGTAGATCGTCGGTCCAGCGGTAATAGAGTGGTGAGGAATGAATTGTGGTCAGCTGTCCGAGTACGGTGTGAGCAGTACCCTCATACGAGCACTGAAATCTCTTTATAAAAATTCTAGTGCTTGTGTAAAGATAAACGGGGCGTACAATGAATGGTTTAATATCGAAAAAGGTGTTAGACAGGGATGTGTAGCGTCACCGTGGCTACTTAATCTATTAATGGACAATTGCTTGACAGATTTAAAAGAGAATGAAAGTGGGTTGAGAATGAATGAGTTACTCGTCCAATATCTTCTCTATGCTGATGACCAAGTATTAATTGCGTCTTCGGCCAAGGAGTTGCAGGAAATTATAGTAACTGCTGTGAGTGGAGCTATTGTTTAAAAGGGAATGAAGATGAATATTGTCATCTTTGCGGAGACGTTGGATGAGCTAGGCCAAATGCTGACCGGCCTAAACGAGTCCTCCCGACGAGTCGGTCTCTGTATGAACTTGGACAAGACGAAAGTTATGTTTAACAACCAAGTCATACCGAGACCGGTATCGGTTGACGGTATCATTCTCGAGCTTGTTCAGGATTATGTCTACCTTGGCCACACCATTCAACTGCGCCGAAACAACTTCGAGAAGGAAGCTGATAGGAGGATTCGGCTGGGCTGGGCGGCGTTTGGCAGGCTTCGTCGAGTCTTCACTTCGAAGATTCCGCAATCCTTGAAGACAAAAGTTTTCGAGCAATGCGTCCTGCCTGTGTTGACATACGGAGCCGAGACGTGGACACTGACGAAGGGACTGGTCCACAAGCTTAAAGTCGCTCAACGCGCAATGAAACGGGCTATGCTTGGTTGTATGGTTTCTCTCAAAGATAGGACTAGAAATGAGACTATCCGCGAGAGAACGAAAGTAACCGACATAGCCCACAGAATTAGCATGTTGAAGTGGCAGTGGGCTAGTCATCTGTGTCGCAGGACCGATGGCAATTGGAGCAGACGTGTCCTGAGAGTTTAGTGGAGACCGCGTCTTGGCAAACGCAGTGTGGGACGTCCTCCGGCCCGTTGGACCGACGATCTACGTAAGATTGCCGGTATAGGCTGTATGAGGATTGCGGAAAACCGGGATGTCTGGCACGAACTTGGGGAGGCCTATGTCCAGCAGTGGACTGCAATAGGCTGAACTGACTGACTGAAGATGAATGTAAAGAAGACGAAAGTGAAGGTGTTTGAAAGACATGAGACAGTGACAGACTGCAATCTCGTGATTGGAGATGAACAAATTGAACAGGTGAATGAGTTTGTGTATCTGGGTTCAAAGTTTACAAGAGATGGAAAGTGTGAGAGTGATATTGAAAGAAGAATGAATGCAGGAATCATGATGAATGGAGCTTTGCACTCCTTTATGAGCAGTCGGAAGGTGTCTAATAAGGCTCGTTTGGCTGTGCATAGGGGGGTGTTGGTTCCGACACTCATGTGTGGAAGTGAAATTTGGGTATGGCAGACGAAACATGAAAGTAGAATAAATGCAGTTGAGATGAGAGCGTTAAGAAATATGATAAGAGTTAAACTGAGTGACAGGATAAGAAACAGTGAGATAATGAAACGTTGTGGTCTGAAAGAAGATGTAGTAACAAAAATTGAGAAAGTTATGCTGAGATGGTTTGGCCATGTCGAGAGAATGAATGAAGAACGATTGACGAAAAAAGTGTATAAGGCAAGACCTAGGCTGACGTTTCAAAGGCGAGGTCAAGAGTACCCTAAACCGAAGAGCATGTATGAAAGGAATAATAAAAATGGACGAAGCGAAACAAATATGCAAGGATCATAGCAAGTGGAAAGAAGTGGTCTCTGCCTACCCCTATGGGAAAGAGGTGTGATTGTATTTATGTATGTAAAACTGTTTTTGTAATTTGTAAAGTACTGTTTCATTGATTTAAATTATTCCTCATCCTTTATATGTTGCACTCTTTGTAGGAAATCGATATATAAACGCAGATTAGTGTATTTTAAAAAAATACAATAAAAAGATCGAAATGCTCGAAAAAACCGGTCTACCCGGGTTTTGATTACTCTTAGACCCGAAAACCCGGGTTTTCGAAATTGAACCGAGTTTCGATGCCTTAGTGTGCGGGCTTGTTTGATGTTTGATCAAACAAGTTTGACAAACAAATTTGATCGTTTACGGGGCCCTTTACAGGCTGAATCGTTATAAAATTGAAACTTCACACGATTCAGCCTGTAATATCCCACTTTTGGGTATGCCCAAGGCCTCTAAGGCCTCTTCCCTATGTAGGGGAATGATCGGAGCTTAATCCACCGCGCTGCTCCAATGCGGGTTGTCTGATATATTCCCTACTATGAGTAACGATCGCTATCAGGTGTACATGATAACCCTATACTTGGCAGAGAATTTTAACTTAAAAAAATAAACTTTTGCTACTTTTCTGTGTTAATAGGGTTAAAAGGATGTAAGGAAAAATAAAATAAAAATTCCCTGAATTTCAGTTTTCAGGATATACTATGTATCTTTATATGCACACTGCCATGTGATCACTATACTAAAAAAGAAACAAAACATTAAAAATAACATGTTTTTTTTAAAATACTTAAGATAAAAGTCTCTAAATTATAAAATATCAATAAGTTTTGAGATATTTTAGGAACTAAGTCTATGAGTAGGGTATGGACGACATAATTATCACATACTAGCTGGTGTTCTCAACGGCTTTCACCCGTGTGCTCAAACAATTTCCCGTGGGAACCTATTATTTTCCCGGGATAAAAAGTAGCTTATACACAGGAATAACGAATCTTTCAAATGGTGAAAGAATTTTTTAAATCGGTCCAGTGGTTTTTGAGTTTATTCAATACAAACATACACACAAAAATACAAATCTTTCCTCTTTATAATATTAGTAGGTATAGATAGTTGTACTATTTAAAAACAAAACAATGTTAAGCTTTATACTAAATTGGAATGATATACTATTAAATCTAGTGTATCGTCAGTAAAAAGTAGCTTAAAGTAATCAAGTGGCGATTTATCAATATCAGTAGATTTGAAAAACAGCTCATCTTCTATGTCTGCTACTCCTTGAAATTTTATCCTTGTCCATTTAAGAAACATTTTTGTTGGTTTCCGTACGCTTTTTTTACGATCACCGGAGTTTTCTTATAACGCTGAAGATGCACAGTAGCTGATGTAGCTGCCGCAGGTACTGTAGGTGCATCAGGTGTTGAAGGTGTGGTACTGCAGATTGAGTCTATATGGTGGTGGTGAGTATAGATGGTGACGGTGGAATATAATTTGATAGTGAAAGCAGTATAATATCAGGACCATGTTGAAGAATAGAAGGTGAGTTTGGAGTAGAATCGATAGTTTTGTGTCTGAATCTCGGCTCTTCATGGACAGAAGCAACAGTGTATATTTCTCGATACTCATAGTCATCACAATCGAAGATGTTTACATTTTCGACAGATGACGCTACAGATCGGACAGAGGAACTGTCTTCTGAGATGTCTTGATGAGGCCTACATATCTGCAAATCATCTTCCGAAGATTTCGCGGGGTTCCATATCAAACTTAGCTCCGTATTTAGGCACCAAAGCTAGGATTTTTCTATTTCTAGTCGTCTGAAAGAAAAGTATTGCAAGCCAAGGAATAGGGATTTGGTGAAAGGGGTACTATAAATTGCTATCATGCATTATTAAAAAATCGGCCAAGTGCGAGTCGGACTCGCGCACGAAGGGTTCCGTACCATTGACTAGGTACATTGATTTTAATATCGGGCAAAAAGCGGCTAAAAAAATCACTTTTGTTGTATGAGAGCAAAAATAGGCAAAAATGACGTTTTTTGTATGGGAGCCCCCCTTAAATATTAATTTTATTATTTATTATTAAAGTAAAAATAGAACTAAGTATTTTGTGAATATTTCAAGTGCCTACCTGTTGCCATTATTGATATCGAGCAAAAAAAGGCAAGAAAATCGCGTTTGTTGTATGGGAGCCCCCCTTAAATATTTATTTTATTTTGTTTTTAGTATTTGTTGTTATAGCGGCAACAGAAATACATAATTTGTGAAAATTTCAACTCTCTAGCTATAGCCGTTCTTGAGATACAGCCTGGTGACAGACACACGGACGGACGGACGGACGGACAGCGAAGTCTTAGTAATAGGGTCCCGTTTTTACCCTTTGGGTACGGAACCCTAAAAAAAAGCTCTGCCTGAAAAAGGCTTGAGTAAGTAGTAGCACAGTAGGCAATGTGCAGTGTGCACTTTACTACACGATATTCACAAATAGTTATAGTCTGTGATGTTGGCAGTGTGCATTTAAATATACACAAGAAATATTGAGTCATTCACGCTGAACCAGGCAGTGCGTATTTTAATGCACACATAACAAAAGTTATGAAATACTATATATACAAAACAAATAGCACAAAAATAATATCGCCAAACAATTGCATAAAGCTTTCTTAACGTAAAATTATATCAATTTTATACATATAACTTAATTTTTAGATAAAATATGATACTTACAGGGCGTTGCGCGGGCGCTGACGGAGGGCTCGCAATTTTGTTCACCACTGATAATGTGTGTGCGAGATGGATATAACTTTATTTTTTTTATGTAAAGAAACCTTTAAAAAGTCACTTTGAGTTTTTACTAAAACGATTCGATGTTAAATTATCCATAAACATTTTTTTAAAAGTGAATGTGCATTTAAGTTCACAGTGTCAAGTACCTATAGGGATAACAACCGGGACCGACGGCTTAACGTGCTCTCCGAGGCACGGTGGGGAGACCCACAAGGACTACACAAACACCCAGACCACGGCAAACATCTGTATGGCCAATACAAATGTTGTCGTGTGCGGGGATCGAACCCGCAACCGCGCACGCAACAGCCAATCGCAATCCAGTGCTGTGACCGCTGCGCCAACGCGGCGTCTTCTATAGGACGCTCTTACTTTCTATATTTTATATTTTGAAATGAAATCCCCGACTACACCTCACACTCACACCTAGCACTCAACAGCTCGGTCCCTGGCCCACTAGGATTTACTCCTGTGTCGGGGTCCATCACATCTATCTGTCCATTCAACTTAACAAGAAATATCTTTAACTTAACAAGAATTATCTTTTACTGTGATGACTACTACATACAGTATGTTTTTCTGTTTTATTCAAATCATCGGTCACATTGCTATTACATATTTAATAAAATTATAAACACAAAGTGTTACATTGTTTTACAAATGCGACATATTTACTCTGGACTTTATATCCATTTAAAAATTGTTTGTGGGACTCCTCTTACTTCTAAAGGATAAAAAAATACGATAAAGTATGATTTTATTATTTCATTTATTTTAAAATAAATCATTCAAACTTATCCGGTAATCAGATCATTTAACAATCCAATAGAATTATTCCACTTTAGAGACTAGAAGATAATATTAAACTGAGATTTAAAATGAAGGAAAACTTACTTATATTAACACTTGTATAAAATTTGTTATAAATATTTACAGTAACAATACATTTATGAATTTAAAAAAATAAACACTGTCAGCACCATTTCGGTTTCAATAATAATAATTAATATTTAAACATATTGCAATAACAATAAACATGACTTCGAGTGTAGAAGAATAAAGGTTAAAAAAACAATAATACAACATCATAGACAATAATTATACAACGTCTGTCGTGCTCCGTATCGAACCGACAACGTTCCGGTGCGCTGCCGTACAATGTACATCCCACAAGACTTACTCTACACTACTGCTATTATTTACATCGTCTCACACCTAGCCACTGTTACACATCAAGACTCACTGCAAACGAATACTGTTATAAATTAATATTATTTACAATATCAACACAGACCTCAATTAGATCGTTTGAAATTAAATCTTAAAGCATAATTTGTCATGACCTCGCTTAGTCGAGATATCTTTTAATTTCATTATAAAATTTTCTATTTAACAATTTACTTAAGATCATCTTTGAGTTTTTTTCTTCAGTCTACATACCTACATAATTGGAAGTTAGATCAAAAAATGATCAAAATATGTTGCAATAATTTGTTACTGGAACAGTTAAAAAGAATTTGCGACTTATATTGCTTCCAAACACTACGCGCCGATAATCCGATAGAAATCCAATTCCAGTCTCCTGGAGACCTCCTGGAGGTGAATCCATTATGAATGTGAACATGAATCAGATGTCACATTCGAATTCCGACACTCGCTTGTTCCGTCCGTCCGGCGTCATTTGGAAATGGTTTTCCCTCGCCCCGATCCTCGGGAATCCGCTGAAACTGTTCCTACTGACGAGCGGGTTCTCTCTCTCTCTGTCTCTGTGGAAACTAGACGTCGACAGTTTACCATCTTTACGTTCCGTAAAGTTCGTATCGTTAAAGTTTTTTTCGGGAAAATTTCGATCCGGAAAGTTCTTGTCTTGGAAGTTTCGGTCGTTGAACTCTCCGTCGGAGAAGTTCCTCTCGTTGAAGGGCGCGTCCCGTATTCCGAACCCTCCCATCCGCGGCGTCCCGATGCTGAACTTGTTTCGGAGCTCCTCGTCTCGTAAATTGAATGTCCTGTTTTCGAATTTCGGTGGTCCCTTTTGTAACCTGGAACGAAAACGTAATTTAGAAACGATACAAATATCTCAGTTAAAAGCTTTATCAAATCATTACAAGTCCCCTCGTGTCCGCTTAAGTGTTCTATTGGTTACCTGAGTCTTAGTCAAATATGTTTTCAAGTTAAAATATTTGATTACAAAGCATAATTGCTTATTAAGCTCGATTTACATTTGCGATATCAATTAGGTATATCGAAAAAATTAGGTGTTTGATATTATATAAGTAGGTATAAAATCTGACGACCCGTTGGCGCAGCAGTCACAGTGTCGCGGGTTCGATCCCCGGAACACGATGACGTGCGATGCGCTCGTGGCCATGTATTAATGTATTACGTTAGTGTCCACACTCACTCTCGGAAGGAGCGGCGCTCGCGGTCGTACTCGGCGGACAGCCCGTCGTCGTCGTGGATGATGGCGGAGGGGTCGCTGTACACGGAGGACTCCTGGTAGAAGGAGTCGAGGTCGACGTAGTGGCCGTCGGCGGGCTCGTTGTCCAGCAGCTCGGCCAGCTGCGCCTTGAGGTCGGCGAAGGCGGGGCGCGCCGCGGGGTCCGCGTGCCAGCAGGCGTGCATGGCGCGGTACAGCGCGGGGGAGCAGTGCGGCGGCCGCTCCAGCCGGTAGCCGCCCGACACCGCGCCCAGCACCTCGCGCCCCGACATCGACGCGTACGGCGTCGAGCCTGCGGGGGTGTTGAGTTAGTTGTGACTGGGTGTCTCGGGACTTAGAGTATACATTAGTATAGAGCGCGGGGGAGCAGTGGGGGGGGCGCTCCAGCCGGTAGCCGCCCGACACCGCGCCCAGCACCTCGCGCCCCGACATCGACGCGTACGGCGTCGAGCCTGCGGGGGTGTTGAGTTAGTTGTGACTGGGTGTCTCGGGACTTAGAGTATACATTAGTATAGAGCGCGGGGGAGCAGTGGGGGGGGCGCTCCAGCCGGTAGCCGCCCGACACCGCGCCCAGCACCTCGCGCCCCGACATCGACGCGTACGGCGTCGAGCCTGCGGGGGTGTTGAGTTAGTTGTGACTGGGTGTCTCGGGACTTAGAGTATACATTAGTATAGAGCGCGGGGGAGCAGTGCGGGGGGCGCTCCAGCCGGTAGCCGCCCGACACCGCGCCCAGCATCGCGCGCCCCGACATCGACGCGTACGGCGTCGAGCCTACGGGTGTGTTGTTATCTGTGACTCGGGCGTCTCGGGGCTTATTGCATTACACTGGATACATAGCAATTTTGAAATTGTTAGTTGATTCGTTACCATCTCTTCTTTTAATGTGAACTTTTTTGTCGTTCGGTAAGTATGTGACTACTTAAAGCTCTGGTAATTTTGAAAAACTTTGTTAGTAGTTACTACTTAAACGAACGTCAAAAAAGGCCTTATGTCGAAATAAATATTTTTAAAGTGAAACTTTTATTACATCGTCGCAAACTTTTTCGAGTGGGTGTTGCATGTCGCGTGATGGCCGGCCATCTCTTATCATTTCCTAGAACTAGGACACTAATGACAACAAGCTGCAAGCTGATGTAAGTTACCTATAAAAACATAGAGAGCGTGCGAAGAATATTTAAAAAGTTTCACTTTTACCGTGGTTTCCTAAAACCACACAGAAGTTTTTCGTTTCATTGCCACGCGACACGCTCAAACGCTATACTAACAGTTCGACATATTATCTGCATTGACACGAACCGCAGACTATTTGGGGGTGAAATCTAGAGCATTTACTTAGTTATTTAGTAGAACCCTTTGACACTTAAACATCGCTCTGGTAGTGGTGCGTATTCCGTATACACGCTCTGTTCAGAACGTAAATCAATATTGTGTATTATTAAAATATATCGTTGTATGTAAAAGTTCGCCAACGCTCGACAGATGGCGTGCGGATCGAGATAGATCGCGCTATAATTGTATTCACGCAATATTGTATATAAGATCAATAATTATTTAAATAAATGAGGAGCGAGCTATCGGACACCGGTTTGGTGGTCGATACGTAGATCAGCATACGGTCGTGGTTTCATTTCAACCCTTCAAGTAGTGCACAAATAGAACAAAAGTCGACCCCAGCCGCCGCAGCACGTCAAGTGCTATACATTTGGTCCTTCGAGCCGGATGGATCTGCTCCTGGATTTTTGACAAGTGACCCGTCGTTGGTCACACCCCCGCGTACTCGCAGTGGATCGCTGCACGAAGAGTACGTGCAAAATCCAGTTTCCAGGAGAAGACAGTGCAACCGACGCGCCATCTTCCGGAGGACAGAAACGTCAGTTCAAAGTTCAAGCTTTCGACGAGCCTCACCAGAGGGCGCCACCAGTCGCTAGTATAGTGACAGATCAACCAACATCGCAGTGAGTCAGTGAAGTGCAATTGTAAGTACATTTAATATTTATAATCAAATAGTGCAGTGTATTAAAATCAAGTAATTTTGAACTTTAAATACATCAAGATTTTAACTTAGAAAATATTTGAAGAGGACTTAGTAAATTTTGTGCAGTATTAAAATCAAGTCATTTTGAACTTTAAATACATCAAGATTTTAACTTAGAAAATATTTGAAGAAATTTGGACTTAGTAAATTTTATTAACTTTTTTGAAGAGATCAAGGACTTAGCAGTTTAAAGTTAGTTATTAATTTAGTTGTAAGATTGTGTGCATGTTAGACTTAGAATAATTTTAGAAAAAACGAGGGAACGGGGAACCTATGCCCGATTTTTTACTGAGTAACTTTATTATTTAAACACTTGTAAAATTTTCGGCAAATTTTAGACATATGTATTTTTACAATTTACCCTCAATATTTTAATTTTACTTTGTTGTTGTAGTTTGAAGTTTATTCTATTTTTTATTGCACGCGTCACACGCTTAAGCGTGTGGGTGTGCTTTACTATCGAAAGACGGCTCTGTGTCCATTTTCCAAGATAAAATCGTTCTTATACGTTAAGTTAGGCACTGATTTTAAAAAAAAAAGGTTGTTTCGGAAACTAGACATGTTAATCTATAAAGTCAGCGTATTTTCTTTTCATTTCGTTTAATATTTATAACAAAAAAAACGTAATTAAAAAGTGATATGTCAGCTGTCCGTTGGTCTGTGCCCTTTTGTTGTCTTCACGTTTCAGAAAAATATAAACAATTAATTGTAATAATTTCTTTTGAATAATACTTCAGTCTCTCTAAGGATGAACTGTATATCTTTTTATGATTGAACTCTTAACCGTTTTAAAGATATTAACGAAATTCGAAAGATTTTCTAGGTTTCTTTCATAAATATTTTTTCTTTTTTAAACCCCGGCGCAAAACGAGGGGTGGTACAAGTTTAACGTGTCTGTGTATCTGTGTAACTGTCTGTGGTACTTTTTTCTAGTTGATGAGGGGATCTGACTACCTTCCTTATGTCCTATCGATTCGAAATTTGGTACCGTGTTAATTTAATGATATTGAAAGTATATGGTAGGGTAACCATGACCTAATCAGCCGTTCGAAGATCATCAGCTCTTTAATAGTTGATGAGGGAATCTAATTACCTTTCATATGTCCTATCGATTCGAAATTTGGTAGCGTGTTACTTCAATGATATTGAAAGTGTATGGTAAGGTATCGTATTATCGTATTATGTATGGTAAGGCATCCGCCAACCCGCATTGGAGCAGCGTAGTGGATTAAGCCCTTTAATATATATAACAAAAAAATGTAATCAAATAACATATCTACAGCTGTCCATTGGTTTGTGCACTTTTAGTTGTCTTCTCGTTTTAGAAAAATATAAACAATTTTAGCGAAATGTATAAGCTATTGAACGAGCGGATAAATAATAAGATGTTATCTATCTTCGCTGACTCTTTATTGAAGAATAATAATGATAGAAAAACAATATTCAAGTAGCAAAATATAAAAAAGTAGCAAAATACAAAATATAATTATAAGATAATAGAAAAACAATATATTCAAGTAGCAAAATATAAAATATAATTTTTATAAGATAACGTGCTACGTGTACGTACATAATTTTACTTACTAAATTGAAAAACAAATTATCAAGAAGAATTTAAAATCAAATTCTTTGACGACTATCAAAAACACGCCACATCACTCTCCTCCGAGACCGAAGGTCAATAGCCGGTTGGCGGGCCAGTGTAACCAGATGCTGCATAGCTCTCGGTGAGTTGGAACTGTCTGCGGTGATGCTTGCGAAGCCTGCGTTGCCGTTCAAGCTCGAGGTTACCAGCTCAGCGAATGACCACTAGTTTAGCAAGTGAGCTCGGTTTAGCGAATGGATGAGCGGATGATAAAATATTCGCTAACTCCGCAGACTTTTTATTAATAAATTCATTGTTATTTTGTTATAATATAAAAATGAATCAAGTAGCAAAATGTAAAATATTAACAAGAAAAGCTTAAAATCAAATTCTTTGACAACTATCAAAAAATATTTTTATTAAAATGATAAAAAGAGGTTTTTATTATTATTTATATAAAAAGTCTATATATGTAGAGACGCCAATTAATTGTAATTATTCCTTTTGAATAATACTCCAGTCACTCTATGGATGAACTTTTTTTCTTATTATGACTGAACTCTTAACTGTTTTAAAGATATTAACGAAATTCGAAAGATTTTCTGGGTTTCTTTCATAAAAATTATCACCGTCTATTTTTTTTCCTCTCTCCTTTTTCATGAACTATTTATTTTTTAAATAACTTCTGCTGCATCTAGCGACATTATTGATATTTTTGGCAGTGAAGTTAAAATTGTATCTATGTTTTGTGACGTGTCGACAGATTTTCGATAATATAAAATGCCAAAAGAAAATAAAAACTCTGCAAGAAAACGTGATCAATTACAACGTGATTATAAAAGAGAACGTCGTAAAAATTATGAGTCTTTCGAAAAATTATAAAGATGATGTTATGATTGAGCTGAATAAACCTGAAAGCTGCTGTCTTGGAAATAAACATAGTGGAATCTATTCTGCTCAAATTACTAATAAGGATGATGTAAACCTTGCTCAAAAAAAATGTCGAATGTCTCAAGTTCGTCAAAACGATGATTTTAGACAAAGCGAACGAGAAAAAGATAGGTTAGCTAAGCAGGCTCAGCGATAATTTAGTGCCTACCTTAACATATAAGAACGATTTTATCTTTCAAAATGGACACAAAAAATAATTATTATTATTTCAAATGATTTCTCTTTTAGGCAATTATTATTAATTTCAATTCGTAACACAATGAGCGTGTGAGGCGTGCACTTTTGGATTTTCCAAATTATTTTTACTATTTCATTTTATCAAGTTTACATTTGTTGAAAACGTTTATAGAAAATATTTATGATTCATTTAGTAAAGCAAATATATATTAAATATCGTAACAAGGGAGGGATTAGTCAATGTTTTGAAAGACATCCAAAATGTTATCCAAAAAGGTTTAATTAACTTTAAAAAGAGTCCTAAGGATAGGCTAACTGTAGAATATATGGAAACTAGACTTGAGTTATTGGAGAATGATTGGGCTTTGTTTAAAGAAAATAATACAAAACTTCACGAAAATTACAAGGCTCAAGATGTTAAACCATTCGTTGATATTTATGATAGTGCTGAGGACACATATATAACTTATAAATGTTTAATAAAATCATCGTTAAATAAATGTAAATCAACAAATGAGCATAAAACTAATGATAAATCTAATTTAAAATCAAGTTCAGTTAAGCTACCTAGAATCGCCATTCCTACTTTTAGTGGAAAATATAGTGAATGGACGACATTTCGTGATTTATTTGTGTCGCTTATAGATAAAAATGAACATTTAGACAATGTTGAGAAGATGCATTATTTAAAATTACACCTAACAGGTGAAGCTGAACAATTTGTAAGGCATAAGGAAATTTCTGATTTAAATTACTCTCAATGTTGGTCGCAGTTAGAAAAACGATACAGTAATAAAAAATACCTTTCGAATTGCATATTAAAAAGATTATTTGGTCAGAAACGTATTTCAGTCGAGTCAGCTACGGGTATAAAAGAGTTGCTCGACACAACTAATGATTGTTTGAGTGCGCTTAGAAATTTAAAGGTTGATGTATCTACATGGGACATTATCATCATCCACATAATTGCTTTTAAACTAGATCCTGAAACACGTAAACAGTGGGAATTAAGTACAAATAATAACGACTCTAATGAATTGCCCACTTATGAGCGGTTTGCCAACTTTTTAGAGAATCGTTTTCGCGCTCTTGAATGTATAGAACCAAAAAAAGTTCAACATATCGCCGGTCTACAATCGTCTAGAGCAATGGTAGCGGTTAGTTCCGGAGGTATACGTTGCGAATATTGCACTGAGTCACACAAACTTTGTTTCTGCAAGAACTTTGCGAAACAAACAGTGGACTTTAGACGCGACTTCGTGGTAAAAAATAATATGTGTTTTAACTGTTTAGGTAGTAACCATAATGTGTACAACTGCCGAAAACAGACAAAATGTAAAATTTGTCAAAAACGACATCATTCGTTACTGCATCCAAGTGGTGACACTGTTGCCCCAAATCAAGATATCGAAGCAAATTTGACTACTGTTAATGCTAGCTCTTCAACTAGTACTAATTATGTAGTTTCGTGCTTATCTACAGATAAAGTACTCACGCCTCGACAGGTTTTATTAGCCACAGCGCTTGTAAAAGCCGAGTCCAAGGGGGGTGATTACAAACTAGTTAGAGCTTTGCTCGATCAAGGTTCTCAAGCTTGTTTGATAACAGAGTCCACAGTTCAATACCTAAGACTTACTAAAATTCCTATTAAGGGAATAGTATCAGGATTAGGTAATAGATCAACCATAGCTAAGTATATGGTACATTTAAATATTCAGTCGCGTATAGATCCAGAGTTCAAATTTCAAGTAACAGCTTACGTGCTTAGTAAAATTACATCATACTTACCTGAACAGAGCATAAATAATAATATTTTTGAGTGGATCGACGTAAATAAGTACGATTTAGCCGACCCTCAGTTCAACCAATCGAATAAAATTGATATTTTATTAGGTGCAGATGCCTACAGTTGCATCTTAAAGGAAGGAATAATGAGAAGTCCATCTGGTGGCTTAATCGCGCAAAACACCAGCATTGGATGGATATTATCAGGTATTGTAAACAGATCAAACAATAGTTCATATAGGACACAATCTGATATAACAGTAATGCATGCCCAAATTAAAGATGATGAGATTTTAAAAAGATTTTGGGAAATTGAAGAACAAATTAATAATAAGAAGATACTTACTCCAGATGATCAAAAATGTGAAGAATTCTATAAAACTACTACCTCAAGGCAAGAAGATGGAAGGTGCGTAGTAAGATTACCGTTCCGTATCGAAGATCCTCAATTCGAAAATACGCGTGCTATAGCTGAAATGAAATTTAAGTCATTAGAGAAAAGATTACAAAAGAACAAAGAATTAAAACAACAATATACAGATGTAATAAATGAATACTTACAGTTAGATCATATGAGGCCTGTGAAAGAGGGTGATAGTAAAAAGAAAGTGGCAGTTTATTTACCTCATCACGCAGTAATTCGAAACGACAAAACCACAACCAAAGTTCGAGTAGTATTTAATGCCTCTGAAAAATACGGTAAAGGTGTTTCGTTAAATGATACCTTGATGTCTGGTCCAAAGTTGCAGGCTGATTTGAGATACACAGTGATGAGATGGAGAGTTTATCCTATTGGTCTTGTGGCTGATATTGTTAAAATGTATCGCCAGATAAGGATAGCTGAAAAAGACACTATGTATCAAAGAATACTATGGCGAAACGACCCTAAAGAAGAAATTAAGGATTACGAGTTGCTAACGGTCACATTTGGTACGGCTTCAGCACCATACCAGGCAGTCAGAACTCTGCACCAGATCGTGTATGATGAAGGTGAAAAATACCCAATCGCTGCTGATAGGGTTTTAAATTGTTTTTACATGGATGATTTGATGACAGGATGCTATAGTATTGAAGAAGGTGTAGAAATATATAAAGAAATAACAGAATTATTAGAAAAAGGTGGAATGTTATTACAAAAGTGGAATAGTAATGATCAGGAGCTATTAAAAAGGATAAGTTCAGTAGGAATTGAAAAAGGTCTAAGAAAAACGGATCAAGCAAATAAAATAGAAACTAGAGCAAAACAAGGACAAATGGGCAATGACAAGGAAAAGGTTACAGAGGATGAGGATGTAGATATAAAAATAGATAGTATTATTAAGATTTTAGGACTTACCTGGAACCGTAGTAAAGACACATTCCAGTACACGGTGAATCTACCGCAGCAAACAAATGCACCTGTAACAAAAAGTGCTGTAATTTTAGACATAGCCAGATTATTTGATCCTCTGGGATGGCTGGCTCCAAGCATAGTATTAGCAAAAATATTTATACAAAAATTATGGCTTACAGGAATCGGTTGGGATGAACAATTAAGCATCGACCTACTAGAAGAATGGCATACTTACCGTCAGGAACTATCACTTCTTACAAGGGTTATGCTACCACGTTGGCTTGGAACTAACTCAAACGATGATCTTGAGCTTCACGGATTTTGCGACGCTTCCAAGGCTGCCTACTCAGCGGTAGTATACTTGCGAATGATTGATGTCGCAGGTAAGATCAAGGTTGCTTTGTTGGTGACAAAAACTAGAGTTGCTCCTATCAAGCAGATCAGCATTCCTCGTTTAGAATTGTGTGGGGCAGTTCTTCTTTCAAAGCTGTTGATAGAAACAGCAGAGGTATTGAAGATCTCACCCAGTAAAATCAGCGCTTGGACGGACTCCACTATTGTTTTGGCTTGGCTTAATAGTCACACAAGCAGATGGAAGACATTCGTGGCCAATCGCACGTCAGAAATATTGTCATCCATGCAACCAACTCAGTGGTTTCATGTGTCAACCACCGAAAACCCAGCAGACTGTGCTTCACGAGGAGTTTTACCCAGCTTACTTCTTGGAAATACACTTTGGTTTTCTGGACCGACATTTCTAAGAGCAAAATTAAATAAAAAGAATGAAAGACCTCATCATTTTAAAACAGAGTTAGAACAATCAGTCAAAGTTCACGTTGCAGTCACATCAACTAACGATTTTGAGATATTTACAAGATTTTCTTCTTTACCTAAACTTCTTAGAGTAATAGGGCGCTTGTGCACTACAATGAATTTTACCGTCCGGCGGTCCGATTTTTTACTGTCCGATTTGGCACTGAAAAACACGGATGGGCGTTTGTGCACTACAATGAATTTTACGGTCCGGAATTTTACGAACGCAACGCAATAGGGTTACCAACCATACTTTATAATAACGTAATATATACTTTATTTTTGGTAATTATACCTACAAATACATAAAAAAACTGACTTCAATTACATCGACAAGTAATACAACGTAATAACCTCCTCCTTTTTTGAAGTCGGTTTAAAAATTAGGTTAAATTTGAACATTTTCAAATGGTAATTACAAAGGCCAAATTACAAGAAAGATGAAATATTAATTAAGATGGACGATATGTATTCCGAATCTATAATACTTAAAGAGATCCAAACATTAAAGATATCCAATTCACTAATGATGATAAACAATTTTCAGTGAAAAGTACAGTTGAAAAATGGCAATATATACTTTAAAATGCATGTGATAGCTTGAAAAATATAAAAAAAAATTATTTCTTATTTACTCTCCGTTTCCGCCACTTCAGTTTTCACTAAAAGAGATTTTTTTCAGAAAGAAATCTAAAAGTTGAAAAAAAGAATCGTTTATTTAAATTAAAAGGTTGCCAAATAAGCTTTGAAACATTTAACGATAACAAAAAATTGTTAACATGTAGTAAAAGCATACAAAAATACGTTTTTAAAGCAATTAAAACATAAAATTTGAAAGACTTTTTTTTCTTCCAAATACTTTATTTTATTTTTTCCTATCCAAACCATTTTATACTTTTTTTGTCAAAAAAACTTAGCAGCCCTAGCGACACACCCCTTCCCCGCCCCCCTCCCCTTCCCTTCATCTCGGACCGAAAAAAACGGTCCGGTATGGGAAAAAGTAAAATTACGGACGGTAAAATTCATGGTAGTGCACAAGCGCCCATACATTTCTATGGCGTATCATATCGGACCGTAAAAAATCGGACAGCCCGTCCGTAAAATTCATTGTAGTGCACAAGCGTCCATAGCGTATTGTCGTAGATTCTTGAACAATCAAACTAATAAAACAGAGTATTTACACAACACATACGAGGAGCTAACAACTCTTCTTAACCAAGTCGAAGCGTGTCTAAATTCGCGACCGATTAGTGTGATTAATCTGAATGATCCTGGAGAACCGATACCATTGACACCGGGACATTTTTTAATAGGAGAACCATTGATATCAATTCCAAAATATAAGGATTATGAAAGTTCAAATGTATATTCTCTAACCCGTTGGCAATTTGTTCAGCGGATGGTGCAATCATTTTGGAGACGCTGGTCTCAAGAATATTTATGCAACTTAATGCATCGATACAAATGGTCTTCCAAAACACCAGAAGCGAAAGTTGGTGACGTAGTTCTCCTAAAGAAAGACTATTTGCCTCCTAGTCGTTGGTTAATGGGTCGTATTATAGAAAAGCATCCCGGTGATGATAAGGTCACGCGTGTGGTTACATTACATACTAAATCCTCAATTATTAAAAGACCAACAAATAAATTATGTATTTTACCAATCGCAGATCAATGAACTGTTATGTATATTTTAAGCATTTTTTATTGTAATTTACACTTTAAAAGAAACATGTTTTTATACTTTTTACAATTGTTAACTTTATATCTTAATTTTCTATAGTTCATTTTAACTTCATAATATGTTAAATTAAAAGTAAAATGTTTAGCTCATTTATAGTTCATGTGGCAAATGTTTAAAAAAAAAAAAATTGTACATCATCTAGTTTAATTCATAGTTGTCATAAATCATAGTTTTACAGTAACATACAACTTAGGAAGGACATTCTGTCACTAAATGTCCTTGGTGGGCGCCATGTTCAGAACGTAAATCAATATTGTGTATTATTAAAATATATCGTTGTATGTAAAAGTTCGCCAACGCTCGACAGATGGCGTGCGGATCGAGATAGATCGCGCTATAATTGTATTCACGCAATATTGTATATAAGATCAATAATTATTTAAATAAATGAGGAGCGAGCTATCGGACACCGGTTTGGTGGTCGATACGTAGATCAGCATACGGTCGTGGTTTCATTTCAACCCTTCAAGTAGTGCACAAATAGAACAAAAGTCGACCCCAGCCGCCGCAGCACGTCAAGTGCTATACACGCTCAAATACCGACGATTGCGGGTTCGATTCTCACTTTGGATGTATATTTGTACTTGTACTTGTACTTGATAAATATTTTTTCCAGTTACGTTTCCAGAGCATCTTAAGTAGTCGGTCAGTAGTAATCGGCTCGGGCGCCTTCCAGCGCACCGGCAGCGCCCCGCGGGCTACCGGTCGACCAGCCAGCTGCACTACTACTGCTGCACAGAGGCACGTACCGAGCGTGACGATCTCCCAGAGCAGGATGCCGAAGGCCCAGACGTCGGTGTGGTGGCTGTACACGTTGTACAGCAGCGCCTCGGGCGCCATCCAGCGCACCGGCAGCGCCCCGCGGGCTACCGGTCGACCAGCCAGCTGCACTACTACTGCTGCACAGAGGCACGTACCGAGCGTGACGATCTCCCAGAGCAGGATGCCGAAGGCCCAGACGTCGGTGTGGTGGCTGTACACGTTGTACAGCAGCGCCTCGGGCGCCATCCAGCGCACCGGCAGCGCCCCGCGGGCTACCGGTCGACCAGCCAACTGCACTACTACTGCTGCACAGAGGCACGTACCGAGCGTGACGATCTCCCAGAGCAGGATGCCGAAGGCCCAGACGTCGGTGTGGTGGCTGTACACGTTGTACAGCAGCGCCTCGGGCGCCATCCAGCGCACCGGCAGCGCCCCGCGGGCTACCGGTCGACCAGCCAGCTGCACTACTACTGCTGCACAGAGGCACGTACCGAGCGTGACG
The DNA here is from genome assembly GCA_905220545.2 of Melitaea athalia. Classification (NCBI taxonomy): domain Eukaryota; kingdom Metazoa; phylum Arthropoda; class Insecta; order Lepidoptera; family Nymphalidae; genus Melitaea; species Melitaea athalia. Next base: position 60,342 of record HG992180.1, read on the forward strand.
ATCTCCCAGAGCAGGATGCCGAAGGCCCAGACGTCGGTGTGGTGGCTGTACACGTTGTACAGCAGCGCCTCGGGCGCCATCCAGCGCACCGGCAGCGCCCCGCGGGCTACCGGTCGACCAGCCAGCTGCACTACTACTGCTGCACAGAAGCACGTACCGAGCGTGACGATCTCCCAGAGCAGGATGCCGAAGGCCCAGACGTCGGTGTGGTGGCTGTACACGTTGTACAGCAGCGCCTCGGGCGCCATCCAGCGCACCGGCAGCGCCCCGCGGGCTACCGGTCGACCAGCCAGCTGCACTACTACTGCTGCACAGAAGCACGTACCGAGCGTGACGATCTCCCAGAGCAGGATGCCGAAGGCCCAGACGTCGGTGTGGTGGCTGTACACGTTGTACAGCAGCGCCTCGGGCGCCATCCAGCGCACCGGCAGCGCCCCGCGGGCTACCGGTCGACCAGCCAGCTGCACTACTACTGCTGCACAGAGGCACGTACCGAGCGTGACGATCTCCCAGAGCAGGATGCCGAAGGCCCAGACGTCGGTGTGGTGGCTGTACACGTTGTACAGCAGCGCCTCGGGCGCCATCCAGCGCACCGGCAGCGCCCCGCGGGCTACCGGTCGACCAGCCAGCTGCACTACTACTGCTGCACAGAGGCACGTACCGAGCGTGACGATCTCCCAGAGCAGGATGCCGAAGGCCCAGACGTCGGTGTGGTGGCTGTACACGTTGTACAGCAGCGCCTCGGGCGCCATCCAGCGCACCGGCAGCGCCCCGCGGGCTACCGGTCGACCAGCCAGCTGCACTACTACTGCTGCACAGAGGCACGTACCGAGCGTGACGATCTCCCAGAGCAGGATGCCGAAGGCCCAGACGTCGGTGTGGTGGCTGTACACGTTGTACAGCAGCGCCTCGGGCGCCATCCAGCGCACCGGCAGCGCCCCGCGGCCACCGCGCGCCGCCGCGCCCGCCGCGCGCGACAGGCCGAAGTCCGCGATCTTGCACAGCTTGTTGTGGTCCACCAGCACGTTGCGCGCCGCCAGGTCGCGGTGCACTATCTGCGCACACCGACACACCGAAGCTATGAATACGGTGCGATAGTTTCCTAACATATTCCCGAATTACTGCTACACTGTTAAAAATTTTTGTGAAAAAAGTCACTCGCTCGAATAATGAATGAATTACTGTTGAAATGGAAATGAATATACTATTGAAATTTTGGAATATTATTTTTAAATACTTGTATGTTAGATTATACAAATTTGGGAAAAATTGATAGTGATAACGATATACAGACAGACATTAGGATTCCTGGATGTTTGTTTTTTATTTATTTGGTAATAAACAGTACTTTTAACGAAATATAAAGAAACATGATGTCTTATTACAGCCTCCCTATGATATTACATAAATTTTTTTCTAATCCTCTTCTATATAAACTATTATTTAACAATATCTCGAAACCGCTAGCGTGTAAAGGACTTGAAACTGAAGATATAGAGGTTAACAAATAGGCGTAGTCCGTAGTGGTTGCGTACCCCCTTGGAGGCGATGTAGTCCATGCCGCGCGCCACGCAGTAGGCGAAGACGGTGAGGTCGCGCGAGGTGAGCGCGCCGCTGCCGCTGAAGCGGTCCGGGCGGGAGCGGCGCTCGCGCAGGTACGTCAGCAGCTTGCCGCACATCACGTACTCCATTATCAGCAGGTACGGCTCTGGGGGTCGGGAGGCTCGCTTACATTATTTGTTACGTAAGAAAATATTTATAATGCGGCAATATCACCAATTAATTAAAATAAAATTTACATCTAAGCATTAATTAGTAATGTTATTATTATTATTATTAGGTAATGTAGCTAGTGTTATGCAGCAACCTTAAAATGGCTTGAGTCAAGACAACAATTAAAATAATGCGCTCTCCTACTTCAGTTAATTTCAGTAAAAAATACGATAAGTTATTGTTTTACATTCCATGTTGAAGACAAATTTTGATTAAATTTTGGTAATTTAGAAAATAAACCCACCTTGCTCAGTACAACAAGCTAGGAGCGTGACCACATTTGGATGCGTCCCAATCTTCTGCATGATGTAAATTTCGTGCAAAAGTTCTTGTTTTTCTTTTTGTGACGCAGATTCCTTTATAGTTTTTACAGCAACTAACCGAGTCAGCCCGTCGTGGCCGTTTAAGTCGTCCGCTTCCGCTTTCCATACCTGAAAATACATTTTTTGACCATTACAGATATCTTTATTATCTTTAATATAGAGAAAATATGTTTATGTGTGAATATAGAATTTTTCTTAAAATTTTACCTGTCCGAAATTTCCTTGTCCCAGTAAAGTTTGTAATCTTAGTTTATTTCTTGGAAATTCCCATTTTTGGTCAGGTTTACTCGGTGTAGGTAGCGGAGGGCGCGCTACGGGAGTTATCGGTGATTCCTTTTTAATATCTCCACCCTCTTCGAAATAGCCTTCGTATTCGGTATCGATTTCTTTAGTTTTCTTGTTCAGAAGATTTCTTAAAACGAACGCTACGACGGCTATGACCGGAAGAAATCCGAGACCAGCTAGTACATACGAAGCAGTGTAAGTTTTTTCTGCTTCAATTACAACCTCTTCATTTTGAGAATCATCCCTATCGATTAGATTAGTTTTATTGTCTAATGCGGTGGGGTTTGGTTCACTAGAATTTTGCAAAGTTAATATGAGAGGCTTAGAACTCGATTTTGACGAAGTTCGTGACGTAACAACTAATGGTTTCAAAACATTTTCAGTCGGGTCTACGGTTTGCGTTGTTGGTATTGTAGTTAAGAAAGTAGCCGGGCTGGTAGTTTCTGTTCCTTTGGGGGTTGTTGTCAAGCTGGCGAACGTAGTCGTGGACATGGTAGTGGTGGAAGTAGTCGTAGTCGTTGTGGTGGGTCTACGACGTCGCACTTTGTTTCTTGGTTTCAACGTTACCACAGTCGTTGTATTTTCATAATCATTTGGTCTAAATAAAGTAGCTAACCCGTCGGACACTCTAGAAGTAGTCATTTCTGGTTTAATATCTTGCACACTTCGTTCACTGTTCTCAGCCTCTAGTGGTTTTTGAGTTAAAACCGCGGGCGTTGAAGTTGGAATGGAACTTAGCGGACCTTTAGTTGTTGTTGTTCTTATTCTAATCCTATGCCTTAATGGTCCAAGCGTTGTAGCTGCGGAAGGAGTTATTTCTGTGTCGTTTATTAAAATTACCTTTGGGATTGTAACATTTTTTATTTCTTCGTTACTTTCTGTTACAGTATTGTTATCTGATTCGCTTACCAAAGAATCTGTTTTGTTTTGACCTTTAATAGAAGAAGTTATCGATACGGATGTGACAACAGCAGTGTAAACGGAAGTTGAAGCTTTCTCAGTTGTTGTTGTATTAGTTATTTCAGTTAAGACATTTTCAGTACTGGACATCGTGTTCAATCTCGAAGGACGTCTGCGTAAATTAGAATATACTCGTGTGTAGTTTTTTGGAGTGGCAATATTTGTTCTGTTTGTAGGAATATCTTTTGTAAAATTGCTATTGACGTTAATAATGGGATCTTTTGCAAAAGATGTTCCATTGACAGGTGAGTTTTCTTTGGTTTTGTCTAATAAGGTAGTGTTTTGTGTGCTGGACTCAGTTTCGTTCACTTGAGGAAGTGGTTCTGGTTTTAAAGTAGACTGTGTTGTACTTGAATACTTTCTATAAGCGTTAACTAATCCTACGTGCCGCGCTGGTGCGGGACCTTTTACCGTGTTTCTAATTTTATTTTTTTCTATTGTATTTTTTACAACAGATACATCCATGTCCTCATTAATTTCTTCTTCTCCTGCACTGTTGTTTTTATATTTTTCCGTTGCAGAATATCTCGAGTTAAACTTTCGTTTCTCTAAAGGCGCTGCTATAAAATTAACTGATTTAGTTGATGCTGAAAGCGATGGAGAATTAGTTAAATTATCATTGATCCCTTGGCCTCCAAGCTTCTGACCAAAGAAAATAAATGGAGCCATTTCTTCGTCGGGTAATTCAGTTTCAAGAGGCCGGAAATGGTTGTAAATCTCCTCCGACATAAATAAAGTTTGATTTCCTTTTTCTTTATCACTCTCTAACTTTTCAACTCTTGTGCTGCGAATTTCTGTGCTGTTTGCTATAACATTCGTTTCTAGTTTTTCTTCCTTCCCTAGTTCTGACACAGTAGTCGATTTATCTGTCTCTTCGACAGATGAAATCGTTGTCGTCTCTGTATTATATTTAGTGTCGTCTTTAACTTCATTACTGGACGCTACTTTATTGAAGTCTGGATGGTTTTGAGTTACATTATCTGTGTCTGAATAGTTAAGTAAATAAAGTCCATGATTAGATTCGTCGACCTGAAACTCTTCTTCCGGATCTACTTCAACTTCTTTATCGAGGCCTTCTAGTTTCTCTGGTGCAATATAGACAACAGCACTTCCTGTAGTCGTTTCAACTGCGATGGTTTTATTGCTTTGCTCCTTTCTCCTATTATTTAAAAACCCCGCCCTGCTTTTGTTTTCTTGATACAATACTCTAGGTATGAACAGGTGTCGTATTTCGTGCGGTTTAATATCCTGTCGTATCTCTTTGTTGCCTTCTCGGGAGACCAGCTTCAAAGTAGGTGCAATAGCTTCATTGCTGGAGTTGTCGAACGTAATCCTCTTCACGACGGCGCTGTTCGAATCCCTTATTTCTAACTGAGCAAACGTCGCGTTAGTCCTGAAAAAGATAACATATAATTTTACTGCAGGTTTAATTAACAATCTCTTTAAAATAATTCGATAATTATATTAACAAACAATTCATTATATTTTTATTTTGTTAATAACGATAAACTAATGTTTAAATTAATTTGACATTAAATTAGTTTATCAAGAAAAATCAGTACCTATATGCGTAAACTATCGTACGTACTACGTATCTCATACATATATCCGACGGTTTGTCAAGACGTACGGGTAGACGAATATATTCGATCCTTTGCTCCATACTTATGAAACTAACTGGAGATTATAAATAACACGTGTATTTTTTCAAGTCGAAATTCCCCCCACTTCAGTGTAAGAGCGCAAGATACGGCAGGCAGTATATGGATGAGAGTGTAGTTACTTGTGCGGCTTCTGCGCGGTGGCGGCCAGCGCGTGCAGGTGGCTCACCAGCCTCCCGGCCAGCAGCTGCCTGCGCCGCGCCGCCAGCACCGACAGCAGCTGTGAGTCGCGCGTCGTGTTCGCGCTGCTCTGCGTCGTCGTGCGCCGCGCGCCGCCTGCAACCGAGACACGGTCGCCTTACACTTTGAACACCACTCGGACACTTAGCTTAGCTTAATTACGTTTGTAGACCATCTCACGTGTAGTGGAATAAACGTAGTTTATACGAAAAAAGAATATCTGAATAAGTTTTGATAAGATTAGACAATTTTAAATAATGCGGCAGTTAGAGAATTATAATAATAACTAGCTGTGCCCAGCGGTTACCCCCGCGTTAATTTCAAGTTTGTAGGTGTATTTTTCATTGGACTTTCATAGAAACTATCATCCCCAGTTTTAACCCCAAAAGGAAGTTGATTTCTCAAAACACATTATTAGTACACCTCACCGTCTATAGAGCATACATTTTGAATTTCAAGTCTCTTACTTCAAAAACATAGGACTTTCATACAAACTTCCAACCCCCGTTTAACCCCATTAGGGGTGGAAATTCGTAAAATCCGTTCTTAGCTGACCTCTACTCGGCGAAAGGAATATTCCTACCAAAATTCAAGTCTCTACGCCTTATGGTTTCAGAGATATCGTGATGAGTCAATGGGTGGATATCTCTTTTATATATACATATAGATATAGATTATAGTAATATGATGATATGACGAAACACGTCTAAATAAACGTACCTTTGAAAAAGCGTAAATCTCAGACTTTCAATCATATAAGTAATAGGTAGAGGATGATAGCATTTAAAAAATACAGATACTTAAAAACATCTTTAGCCAACGAAGCCTCGTAAAGCATCTCTAATTAACTTCAAACTAATCCTAGGCAAGGTATAATTTCATCGCCACAAATCGTCGACCTCAAGTCTGATTGCATGACAGTAATTAGCTGTAATCAAGCTTGGCTTCTGTCCTTCACCTCAAAACGAGACAATGCGCCGAGATGAAATGCAAACGAGCAGATTGTCTTCGCTTTGACGTGACGCGACAGAATTAAACAGAACGTTATGAATGCGTCGTTAACATTTTCTTTCATATTAACCCTCGGCATGCCTGGTAGGGTCTGTCAGACCCAGACAGCCGTGAAAATCGTTGTTGTTCACTTATATCTGAATTTTGCGCGCTACCTCTCTCAGTAGCTGACTATTATGAACTTATCTACATCTCCGCCCGCTTTCTTTAGTCCACAGCGTACTCTCGACTAAGAAGCATGTCCGTAAAGTGCGAGCGGGTCTCTCAGACCCCACCAGGCATACGGCGTGACTTTTTTATGTAAGTATTATTTTATTTATTTTGTTTTTATTATTGATATTTGTGTGCTAAAACTTATTTATTTATGCATGTGTTCACGTGAGACTTTATAACGTTAGTATAATTATCTTAATGTGTGTGCTAAAAGCTATTTATATATTTTTTAGATTCAAAATGGAAGACTGTGCGACGTGGATATATCTAATTTACTGCTAGAAGAGAATGAGGAGGATGATATTATATTTAATTCTAGTAAGGGTGGCATAGACAATGTCGATAAGCTTATTTGATCTTATGATGTATCGTAAAACTCAAGAAGATGGCCAATGTCATTGTTCTCTTGGATGCTCAATACTGCTGGAATCAATGCAAAGATTATCCAAATGCCTAATTCTCCGGAAAATAGTGTATATAGTAATAAAGAGTAATCGCAGAAGTTTTATAAAAAGTTAGCTCGACTTGGACTCATTGAACCACATTTGAAATCATGAAAAAATAACCGTCGCATTTCTGTTGATCCTCGCAAAAGAATAAATAGCTGACAATATTGGTGAACAAGATATCCTACCAATGGAAAAGTCCACTCCTAGATTAAAACGGAGATGCAACGTTTGTCCAGTCAAAAAAATACGCAAAACAGTATATTAGTGTGACATGCAAAAGCCACATTTGCCTGGATCATTCAATTTTTCAATGCGCAAAATGCTTCGAAACCAAATCCCAAGAAAATGTTACTACGAGTGAAGAATGCTGATTATTTTATAATTATGTATAAGCGTATGTTAGTGTCTTACGCACCATAAAGTCTGATTTGTGATCTCTTATATTTTTATACAAATAACATGATACCAAAAATTGAAGGACTATTTTTGTTAAAAAAATGTGTATCGTTTTATTAAAGACATTTAAATAAAGATAATTCGATTATTATGTACTTTTTATTATTTTATATTGCTTATCCACTTAAAAGGAATAAGGAATCAAAAATAAATAAATAAAATATATAGAAAATATGATAAAAATATCCAATTTAAAATCTGGGTCTGAGGGACCCACCAGGCATAGTATGTAACTTTTTACCACCAGGCATGCCGAGGGTTAATGAAATGTCCGATCACAAAGAGACGCAGGGTCGAGAGTTCGCGGTCCTGTTCAAGTTGTTTGATGATTTACATAGAAAAATAAACGATATATATTTTTTTTTTTTTTTATGTTACTAAGTCGACAAACAAGCGTACGGCTCACCATGGTAAGTGACTACCGTAGCCTATAGACGCCTGCAACACCAGAAGCGTCGCAAGCGCGTTGCCGACCCTATCCCCAATCCCCCCCCCCAGGAGCTCTGGTCACCTTACTCACCAACAGGAACACAATACTGCTTGAACACAGTATTATTTAGCTGTGGTCTTCTGTAAGGTCGAGGTACTACCCCAGTCGGGCTGCTCCATATATAATATAGGTACGATATAACCGTTGTGATCGCTTATCTAACTTGAAGTCTGTTCAATTTGATGTAGCTTAGCTGGCTGTTTTGATTGTAGCTTTCATTCTGATACTTCTATAACTAAACCATTGGTAAAACGTAACGCTTGTACACGCCTGTGCGATATAAGCGACGCAGACGAGATTACGGCTATCAGCTAGTATTTAAATAAAAAAACGACAGACTAACTAATAGGAAACCTGACAGCTATGAGATCAATGTTGAGAGTCGACCGAGTCAAGCGTCTGAAGACAGTTGGGAAAAGTTGACACGAGCGGCGCATGCGCAGTGAAATTCGAGCACCGACACGCGAGATTTCTAATGAGCAAAAACACGATTACTTGTAATTACTGCAAAATATTAAATTATCACTGTTTTAAACTTAAACAAGAAATTAACTGCTTCTATGAAGATTGTAATTAGCTTGTACAACTAGAAAATACAGATTAATTATATTATTATTTAAAAAATATTTCAGAACAAGTCAAAACTACTAAATTACTGGCGTTACATTACTACTGTTCCGCCTGTATCAGCCTGTTGACAGGGAATATTAAATTATTCATTATACGAACATTAACCCTAAACTCAATGTGTCCTATTAAATAATATCGTAGGTTTTGTATGTTTGTACGTTAGGTTATGTATTACATTATGTAATTATGTAGTATCGCATATATATTATGACTAGACGTAACCTATGTCTTATAACGTAGATTGTTAATACCATTGATATTTTAAAATCTTATCTTCACAAATTAGTCCACCTTACAGTTAAAATCTTTCCTTTTTATGATTAGAGTCAG